>JAVCKT010004150.1:4064-15271 GCA_032273925.1 Rhynchotus rufescens
CCCTGCGTGTGCAGGGGGGTTGGACTACATGATCTCTAGAGGTCCCTTCCAACCTTAAAGATTCTGTGATTCTATGAAGTCTTAGAAACAAATCCATGTTCTAGCTCCTCTTCCCCTGTATTATAAAATTTAGAATTTATGTTTATAAAGACAAGATATATTATATCTTATATATATATATCTTATATATATTGCACATTAAACTTCAGGAATTAAAAGATGGATCATTCCTCTAGTCTTTCTGCTCTGATGGACAAGGGAATAAACTATGCCGCATATAAGTGCTTTATGTGTATTTTATATATTACAAATTCATTTGCTTTATGGAATACTCTTTTCCCTATAAACTGATGAAATTATATCAAATCTGTTTCAAAAATAAAAATGCACTCATTTAACCTTCAGCTACTCTAAGCAGTTCTTTGACAGCAATGTACTAAATTTACAACAAAAAGGCAAGAGCCTTTCTGGTCTATAGGTACGTAATAAGCTCATGTTCTCAGTAAGTGATAACTCTAAATGTGACCTGCTGCACATTTCTGAACATCTAAATTATATGGTAGGTGATAGAAAGGGAATTCAGTATACAGAAAAAGAACCAGCTCATGAACTAAAAACAGATTGCTAAGTGTTACATATTGCCTCTTGCCACTGATATTTTCCTTTGCTGCTCAGCCATCACTCCAAACACTATTATATGGATGGTGCCTCTACTAAAACATTTGGCTGTGTGAAGTAGACTTTGAACTTACTGTTTGTAAGTCTGAGTTCCAAAAAATCCTGTTTTTTTGCAATCTGCTTGCTGTTTTCACACAGAAGACCTCACAATTTTTAAGTATATCAAGCAGGATTGTTTTTAGTATTACCTACTAAACTATTCAAACCTCCTTAGTCACGAAATTACATATAAGTAACTAACATATTTCCAGCTATATTTCTAACCTCTCTTTTACAATCTTCCATGAAGAGCTGTCTTTCACACCTGTTAGAGTTACAGCTGCACTAAGCTACACTAAGTAGCATAGTTCATCCCTACTGGCAGCTGTAGAATAGTCTCCAAGTAAGCAAGATGGACTTATGAGCATCATCAGCAAACTGCGGTCTGGAAGATTTTCCTCCCTGTTTTCTTACTGTCTTAGCTGTTTTTATAACTAGTTGTTGATAAGAAGTTATAAATCTTCCCAAGTGCTGACAAGGATAATCCAGACAATTGTTGCTCTCCAGCTGAGGTGGAACAGGTTTTCTTTGGTTTGTTTATTTGTTGAACATAATCTAACATTTACCCCTCTGCATTTGAAAAATTTACTGCATGTTTCCCCTCTAGCTAGATGTTTGAGACAATGTCGTCATAAAAGAAAGCTGTATATTTGGAGATGCAGTGTAGTCCAGACTTGGTAATCACCATTTATCTATGTGTCAGACCATGTTTTATGTGCCTGCTCCAGCATAATGGATGCTCTTTCACCCGCATGGGAGGCCCAGGAGGCATCATGCATCTAGCAGTCCTCTGAACCCTAGATAGCCACTAAATCATTGAAGCACTATATCTGTCAGGTCCTTTCTGTCAGTTCTGGAAAAGATACAACATATGCTGGTCTCACCATGGTAGCATTTCTGCTGCCTTATCTGTAACTGAGACCATCTCTCTCCAACTCTTTCCTAGGTGGCCCCATCATGACAACAGTACCAGGTAACTGGACAAACTCTGTCCTTGTGCCCTAATCCTGACCTGTGGATACACACCTTATATTCCTCCCTCAAACATATGTGTAAAGATTAGGTTTGTTGAAGCCCTCAGACTGAATGATTTCTGTTGTTCAGAATTCGGAACAACATTGCAATTTCTGTCATTGTAATGGTATATATTCACATAGTTACAAGTGGAAAGTGTGAGTGGGGAAATTTAAAAGTTTTATTATGATTCTCGTAATATTATTATTTTACTGAAAGTGAGGAAATTGTTTAGTGTCTCTAAAAGTGTTCACCCATTAGCTCCAGGGGTGTGGTCTGGATGAGTGCACAGTGAGGTGGACTGAGAACTGGATGGATGGCAGAGCTCAGGGAGTGGTGATAAATGATGCTGAGTCCAGTTGGAGGCCTGTGGCCAGTGGTGCCCCCCAGGGGGTGCCCCATGCTCTGGATGTCCCTGCTTGAGCAGGAAGGTTGGACTAGATGATCTCTAGAGGTCCCTTCCAACCTTAACCATTCTGTGGTTCTCTTATACTCCAGTTACAAAAGTCTCCACGTTACCAGAATTAAACTTGTTACATCTTGATCTTGTTTTGCTTCATTGCAAAACCTGCCTGTCTTTCAGTCCCTATGAAGCTCCATTCTATTCCTGTTTGCCATTATTTACCAAAATGTGCTACCTAGGGATGCAAAAAGCTGTAATATTTAATCTATAGACCTAAACTGCAGACTCCTCTGATAAGATAGTGACTACAATGACAGCTGTGTGTGGAGCAAAGCTGCAAAAATAAGCATGGTATTCTTTGAGCAGTACAGGAAGTAAGATGGGAAACATTTGCTGCTTTCATTTATAAGGGTTAGAAGTAGTCTCAAAAGTTTTGGAAAAAGAGGTTGTTGTTTATTGGAGGATGATATTGTTCCACATTCTTGGAGACTGACTGTATTTGGGGAGACTTAACAAAGGCTTCATGGTGAGATACTGGTAACACCTCAATACCATTTAGCTGCCTTTAAATCTGAAAGTGGGATTTCCTCAAATGCAAGTTTGGCTGTTAACTTTTTCCATGGTGCCCTCTAAGCACTGCAGCCTGGTGAAAGGATGTGCTTCCTTGCACTGTGCACCTGGAGATCCGCCTATTTCAAATCAGACTCTCTTCCAAAGCATTTCCCACTTGGGATGTCTAAGAAAGATGAGTCCCTCCTACTCAGCTTACAGGTTTCTGTGTATTCAGGTCTTCAGTGCTGAATTCTCCAGTACACTTGGAATACACACTCCAAAACACTCCAGTCTTTTTGAGGAGCTAGCCCAAAATGTAGTTTGGCTCATTTTTTTCCATTTGGGATGTCTACTCTTCCAACATCCAAGATCTGCAATGCTCCAAGGAACAACCTTAGATGTTTTTTGAACTAGTGCTGCTAGTGTTATTTCATTAGCTTAATGTGATAGCTGCTGCATGAATTCTTCCCTTCCTCCAAACCATCCAAAATTCTATCCATCAGATGTACATACCTGTTCAGTGCCTACAAAATACACCAATTAGCAGCAAGAGTTAACCCACATGCAAAGGAGTAGGAAATTGTGTACATGACCTTACTATCCCATGTCCCAAGCAGGTAATCTGTTCCTAAGCCAGATTTTATTTTCTGTTTTCTATTGTTTCTTTTACAGTTATATTGGAGACATGATAAAAAAAACCATCGAGAGTTAGAGATTCTTAGATCTCCCTAAGATTCTTTACTTCCTAGCTTAAAACCAGAACTTTATTTTAACCTTCTTACTAGCTCAGAATAAGAGTCTGAAGCTCCATTACTTTTTCAGGTTGCTCTACAGTGGTCAAAATATCTACTAAAACATACAATTATTTTTAATGGTTTTAGAACTTGGCTTCTATGATCTTTATTTCAACAAAGAGCATGGCCTGCATCCTGTTTTTGACAGTAAATCAGCTGCTAAATTCATGTTTAAATTCAGATTTAATTAGTATTTTTACTTTTGCAAATACCACAGTAAAAGTATCTCAAATATCAGAAACTGTATTCTGCTTCATCATCTTTCAGAGGCCTACAACAATTATAGATGTTCCATAAGCTGCTGTCACCAAGACATTTGTTTATACTTGGTTACCTTGTAAACACAAATTGTATATGTTTTGTTTTCTGAAGTCAGATGAAGCTCTTTCATCTCTATTGAGATGTGATTTACTCAAAATAGCTCTGTGATGTTGCTAAGAGACAAATTTCAAAATGGAAGATAACATTGTTAATATCAAAAACTTAAAATAAAGGTGTTTATAACACGTGGAACGCATCCTGAAATCTTCTGATAAGGCAAAGCACTATATTTCACTGAGGCAAGCAGCCTTGACCACTCGTTGTCAAGTTGGAGAACAAAAGGTGTGATATGTCCTATAAGGTACCCATCACTGTGGGTGATTTGTGTGCTTACAGTAGCTCTTTCTCTATATGCCCACCAATGCAGACTGTCGAAAACAATAAAATTGTTGAAGTTAAGAGATCTGTGGAAAGATAAAATGTAAAAATTGCCTTGATGAGTTTGTTATGTTTTGAAGACAAGATCAAGCCTTAAAAAAAAAAAATACAGATTTTAATTTGCTGAAGTAAAATGGTTTGACATGAAGAAAGGTACAGGAATTAAAACACAGAAAATACAGAGTAAGAATATGTCTTTGGAAGGAGAGAAAAAAATCACTGGCACTCCAAGCTGGAATGTAAAAGTCTACTTTCTGATAAAGAAGCTGGAAATAATACTCCCATATTTCATCCTTTCTTCTCTTTCCAAGCCATATACCAGCTGTAGCCTAGCTTTAGAGGGCAAGAAACATAAGATAGTGAACAAGGAAAGAACTTTTGCTTGAGTTAGGGTATCAATTTAGATCCTCCACCTGAAGATTCAAAGCGGCTTTTTAAAGTTACGCTATTGAATTAGATACCTGGTGAGTTAGAGACATTCCCTGATGGGAAAGAGAAAAATGAGATGAAAAAGCTAGGTGCCTGTGTTACAGAGAATTCAGGTGACACATGCTCTAATCTAACATCTTTAAAATAAGCATTTACTTATTTTTCATGTACCCATTTAAGTAGTATGGAAAAATGAGTCTTAGTAGTTACTGAATAGACATAGGTGTGGTTTCAAAATACACTCATTTTAATTAATCCAAAGATGCTAATTGGTTCCCAAGCGAATGAGAAAATAATTCATCTATGAGGACTTGGGAGAAGTTTGAGGAAGTGAAGTGCTGAGAACCGAGGAAGGTTTCCTGAAGTCAGGCACTTTGAAATTTAGCTATCCTAATATCCCACAGTTCTTTATGGAAACTGTTGTTAATACTTGACCTATATTGCTAATACAATGCTCTTCACCATGTTCGTGACTTCACAGAATACAACTTTTGGACCTCTAAAAGAAAACAAACAGCATCATAAAAGTTTCAGTGTGAGTTTCAGGGCCAGGCAGCTGATGTGGATAATAGCCACGGGAGGATACAGTGGCAGCCACAAGAAATGAGAAGGAGGTCGTTCACTTGTGAGAACAAGCACATGGAAAAGGATATGTGGAAGATGAAGGGAGCAAAGTGATGAAAGGGAAGAAAGTGGTAAGAAAGATATCAAGAGGGAAAATGGGAGGATCAGATCGCGTTGTTATTATTATGATACGGGTAAAATGAATTGACAGTGTATGCAGCACATGTAATTTGGATTGGCTTATCCCTAGAGATAGTAGGACAGTGGAAATAAAGTACATTTACTTTTAACATTGTTCAGATTAGAGTAAACAAAGTGCATAAAGGAGTGGCATGAAAGCCCTACCAGTTTTTGCTGTGCAAGTCAACTGGGAAAAGTTGAAAAGCAAAAGAACCAGACTGTCTTAGTATTGTTCAGAGGTGCCCCAAGAGATCTTTCTGGGCAAACAAAACTCTAGTTTTGATATGCAGGTGCTTCTCATATCATACAGTGCCCACCGTTGTATGATGCTCACATTTCACCAGTGACTATGCTAAGGTTCAAGTATCCTTCTGCAAGTCTTCGCCAATCATACGAAATGTTCAAGGTGTTTATGAACAAGATTTCATGGCAGTAGCAATAGGAATAAAACTAATTACATCTTTTTGATGATAGGACCTATTTTAGGGTAATTTTCAGCAACCTCCCTAAGGAAGTTTTCTCCTTTGAAGTGCTTCTTACTCCAGGGTTCCCTTTTGAAGTAACTCCCCCTCTGGAGTGCTTTTGAAGTGCTACTTTTCTTAGGTCTTCTCTGGGTTCAGCTTTGTTGCACCTTTCACAATGGAGATTCACAGTGGAAGATTAGTGAGTAGAAAAGGAGACTTCTGATTTAGATTGGTTTCCCTCTCACATCAAGAGGAAGACTTGCTTGCATCTTCCTAGAAGTACTCGTACAGGGAGGGATAAGAAAAATACTGTGATTCATTCACTTCTTCACTGGCACCAGCTCCATGTCTAAACTGGCCACCATCCAGACTGAAATGCAGAAATGTCTATAGTTGTCCAAAATGTCTGTTTGCAAAGCAAAACTTTTTTCCACCTTTTCCCACCTAGTTATATATCTGACCCTCATTTTGTCCTCCATACATTACACAAATATCCAGCTGCTGTCTGGAAAAGCTGATAATTCTAATGAAGTTCATGACATCATTAGGTGTCTGGGATAGTTCAGGAATAATGCTTAGTTCTGTCAATGTACCAAACATTAGAAAAGTATCAGCTCCCTCAGCTTCATCTTTACCTAGAGCTAGGTGAGATGGGAAGCTAAAGCTTGGGGAGCCTTTTTGGTCAGGTTTAAACTGAGATAAGCATGGGGACAGGGAAACCAGTAGGGCCTAATGTTAACATGAGAGATCTACTAATGACCTGGGAATTGCCTCCCTATCAGCTCAGTGCCCTATGAATGCCTCACCACACTCTGGCACAACATTTAAGTCATATTATATTGCATATCCCACTAAATCTCCTTCAAGCCCCCTGGCCACAGCAGTTTTTCATAGTTTCCTAACTTAGCAATAATCTTTTTTTTTCTCCAGACTAGATGTCACAGTGTGTGGTTCAGAAGCTGGTATCTACCTCCACCAGCAAATCTTCCAATTAGCTGTATGAACCAGGTAGTCCACAATTGCGTTCAGTGATGAGATTCTGCTCTTGGCTATGGCTGAAGCTCACCTAGGGATACAAGTATTTGAAACCATTTCTGTCACATGGCCACGATTCTTGATATGGCCAGAGATACTTTTGAGGCAGGATTTGGAGTTTGTTCCTCATGTTATTACTCTTCCCCTGGGCCGTGTCCATAAAGTGAGGGCAGGGAAAAATGCTATAGTGGGATTTAGCAGCTAATTCCTTGCGCTAGCCCTTCCTGTAGTCTGCCCTCAGACCTGCACAGCAGCACTTCTGGGCAGCACCTCTCTCTTTCTAATAAGGGTATGTGGTACTACCCTTTAATAGAAGTACAGGCTTGCACACAAACAAGAGTGCAATGCAGTAAGTGGTGCAGTCCTTCCAATCTTGGATCCAGATTGGCAAGGATCACCATGAAAAAGGGTAAATATGATTGATATTAAGAACTTGGCTGCCCAGCAAACCAGTCTGAAATAGAAACACATTCGATCTTGATGAAGGGCAGCTATGAAAGATATTACTGTCCTTTGCATTGACTTTAAATTGAGAGGAATTGACTGCCTGTCAATAGGGCAAGTAGTTTGGGGAGTCACTAATAGCACTTTTCCCAAGTAATTTGGGGGAGATTAAATCAGGATCAGCTGTCTAAACTCTCTCTATAATAACATGAAAAATTCATAGCTGGATAATGTTAAGATTGCCTTCAAAAGCAAAGCTTTTCAAATCTAGAAAATCTGTGTATTTATCAGGGTCAGAATTGAAACAGAAATGAATATGCCCCATGAGTAAATCAGATCAGAAGAAATAACAGTGGGAAATTGTTTTGTCTCTGCATAAAATTGTGCAAAATTAATTCACAATATCAGAAAATACTGAAACAAATGGTGAGGAGACAGCTTCAGCATTATTTAAGAAGATGTGACATCAGCAGAAATCCCTCTGAAATTCTCTCATCCTCATTACCATACTAGTAAAATGCTGTTTCTGGAAAGATTAGGGCCTTTCAAACACAGACAGATGTTAACGGCATCATATTGTATTTCGGTGTAGGCAGTTTTCTCTCTCTTGCTGTACAGGTCTACCATAAACAGGAATTGGGAGGTCTTCCAAATTCATCTCGCTGGTAATCATGTTTAGCACCAATGTAAAGTTACTGATAGGCTGTATCTGATCATTGTAATGCTTGTTTATTAAATAGCTGTATATTATAGAAAGTATATGCCTTCTGCCCTTCTGTATTTAAATTCAAGATTTAGTTTCATGGTATGTTTTTTTCGGCACTATTGTTGATGTGAGTAGGTTTCTCCTTCCCTGGGCCTGTCCCCATGCACTCTCATTAGATTGACTGAAATGTTCATGGGTCTGCAACAAGGTCAGTGAACTGATCTGGTGGTTTTCGTGGGGAGCAGTCCAAAAAAAACATACATATCTGGCACTGTCACCAAAGAAAACTGCATATGAATCCATAGCCTCAGAGATTATCCAGCACTTCCTGTTAACATTTGTCAAGCGGGAATACATGTATTATGAATGAATTATCTATTGACAGTGAAATGATAACACTTTCTGGGCCACCCAGGGTGAGGTAGAGTTTCAAAAGCATTTTTGCATATCAAAAACTAACATTGTATCAACCAGCTTTTCATTAGAAAGAAGATCACAAATTGATATCCCAATTAAATTAATTATTGAGTCTTTGGGCTATAGGAAATCCCCTGTGTGGCATTTATAGTAGGTCGAATTTCCAGGGAGAAGGTGGCTTCCATAAGGCTTTGTCCCGAGCAAGTGATTTTGATGCTAGAGGGATGTGTGTTGTCTGAGAGAGCAGATGCACATGCCTTTGAGCTGGTGAAAGAGACAGCTGCTGGAGGAAGGGAGACTGTGCTGTTCTCCATGAGGCACCCACCTTGCAGCACCCGCTCCCATCCCCAGCTGGGGAACCCCTTTGACTTTCTCCTGAGTCAAAGGAATTTACTAAAATGTGATTGCCTACTTCCCTTACTTCTTTTCCTTCTTCTTGAATTAGTTTTCTACCGTTTTAGCAAGTTAGGTCAGTTTGTGAAAGCACCCCACAAGCAGTCCAGCACTGGTGCAACGGACACACATAGATGAGTAAGATGAGTAACAAGTAGAGTACAACTCATTTTCCCTTTTAATCTTTGTTTCTGTTTTCCAAATCTTGTAGGCATTTTTTTAATGATTCTAGTTTCGTGGAACAAAATTTGTTTTATTTTCTGCCCAGGTCAGGTGCAAGATCATCAGTAACAGCAGGATCATCTGCAAAATGCTGAGCAGGAGGAGATCACTGTGCCAGGAAAGATATTCAGGGGGATAATTTTTTCAAAAAGTGCCTTACACCCTGCAAAAGTCTTGGATTCCTACAGTACTTTCTTCTACTGAGTTATAAAGGTTGAATTAGAGGGTTTGGGCACTGACAGCCAAGTTGTGGACAGCAGGGTCTGTCTTGGAAGAATTAGATGAACTCAATGGCACTAAACCAAACAACCCTGAACATCAGGACTCACCAACTCACTTGCAAGTTCCAGATTAACTGACAACTACTCTACATTCTGCTGTTGGCCACCTTACATTGCTGTTTGTGGCATTCCTAATATGAGTGATGTTGGAGTAGTAACAGCAAGAGTAGGAAAAAGTGGCTGAAAATCTTTCTGATTTGCTGGGTAAGACTCAGCTCCCCTTATCTGAGCCATTCTGAGGTTAAGCATCTGCTTTGTGCTGAACGCATTGACTCCTTCCCTCGGCACTGAAGGGGCACCGAAGGGACATAGACTCTTCCACACACCACAGACACCTCACTTCTTTGGTTGGGATCTGTAGGTCAACACCTCTTTACAGTAACTATAGAGGGGGCCCACATGAGCATATCAACCAAGTGTGTCAGAGAAAATTCCCAGCTGATTTTCACATGCATTCCCATTCTGACTTTAAAATATCTATGCTGTAACAGAGACAAAGATAAGACAGAGCCAGCTGCATTCTCTACTACTTAAGATCATTGACATAGAAGCTGAACCAAATGATTCCCATCACTTGGACATGGGCAGCTAAGCATTAGGTGAAGATGGAGTTTCATAGCAGAAAAAAAAAAAAAAGAGAAGGATCTTTTCCTGATAATAAAATAATTTGAATTTATGAATTCTGGCTATTTTACAAAATGGCCCAAAATGTATTAGTTAACTGTCTCGACATATAGTGAATCAGTGGGGAGCTGACATAGCTTCTGAGAAATATCATTCACCCTAGCCAGAAAAAGCTGCGTAACAAAGAACAGAACTCATAACCCGTATCCATTGGGCTCTGGCCAAGACCTGTGATAAGGGAGGTGACTGAGTGGGAAAACTGGTTTGATGAACTTTATCAGAAGGAAGGTGAAGAGTGGAAAATCCCTAAACAGGAGAACAAAGGGGCAGGGGTGATAGAGCAGGGGTTTGAAGAGGGAGAAGGCTTTGGGCAAAAAGGAGGAACAAAGGTACATGCCTTCATAGTGAGGGGTTCTCATTTCTACAGCACTGGCTGAAGAAACAGGGAACCAGCTGGACAGGAGGAGACTCAGGGAAAGGGTAGGTAGAGAAAGACTGTTTCAGGGAAAACAACAGGAGAAGGATGGGGAGAAGAAGTGGGCAAAACAAGGTGAGGGATTCTGGAGCTGCTATCAGCTCTGACCAAAATATATCTTGATTTACCAAGATATTTTTCTTCTCTACCCAAAAACTTTGTCTAGGAGAAAGAAGGACCCATTTGGCCATTTATAGATGTCTGAGAGTGCATGGAGAAGGAGAAAGAGAAGGAAGAGAAGAAGTAAACAGCAGAGCTACCAGATTTTCAAAGATCCTGGACAAATGGCCTCTGCACTTGCAGAGTAACTATGTAGCACACATATCCCAGCTATCCCAAGGTATCCCAGACTGGATGATCTTCTTAAATAGGCTCAGTAGAGTTGCTCTAAACATACATTCACCACATGTGCAACTTATACTCCAGAGTGCAGATGAGCTGTATAGTTTGACACAGCAGAGATCTGAAGGCTCTTCTAAAGGATAGTCCTGAAAGAAGCGAAGTTGGCAGATGTTTTCCTGAGATCTGTGTCTCTTGTGCTATATAGAGTCAAGTAGGATTGTGTCAGGATTGTGATCCTTTGCAAAGCCTGGTCACCACGGGCTTCAAATACCAGATGTCTGTGAAGAGGTAAAGTATAAATTAAAACTCCTTTAATGCTAAAATATTTGCAAAGAGTGTGTTTGTCTACCTGAGATGTTATGATGGAATACAGGATGGCAGATTATCAAGACCATTTTCAGGAGAAGAGATTATGCCCAAGCATTATGTCAGAAAGGATAACAAAACGAAAA
>JAVCKT010004151.1:742-15285 GCA_032273925.1 Rhynchotus rufescens
AGAATTTTAAAAATAATCCATACTTTTTTCTTTTTTTTTTTTTTTTTTTCCGAACAAACTGGAGATAAAGTATGAGTTATTCAGAGGGGCGAAAGACTTACCTTTGGATGAACTAACAGTTTAATTCAACTGAATGTGGTTTACCCATATGTGTAAAGTTATTTTTATGTCTCAGTATTTGTGAAATCAATTCCTTAATTTGACTTTAGAAATAAACATTTATTCAGTATTCTTGTTTCCTGTCCCATGGAATAAAAGGACTCAATAATCGTTTACATAGACCACACAATCAAGTGTTATCATTTTATTTGCTTTATAATTCATTTCAGCTTGTATCTGTTTCTGTTAGTGGATAATTTCAGTAGAAATAGACTTAATTTTTAGCTTCAGGTGTTGACAAAATCCTGTTTGTCTGTAAACTTTACGCTGGTTGTATTTCAGGACAGTGCTTATGGGAAGGATATGGACAAAAGTTTCTTGAACTTGGTACTGTCAAAATCTCTAGGGGTAAACAGTGGAAGAGCATACACTTGGAAATCAATTATGTGTTTATTTTTCTTGGCTACGGCAAATGACAGTGTGGTATATTTTTATAATATGCTATACATTACAAGGCATGCCAAATATGCATTATATCAGCAGATATAATCTTAATGATAAATCAGCTGGAGGAGGAGCTTGTATTTTTGTTTGTTTCTTTTTAGAGCTTAACTTTGTCTATATATGTCTACAACTTTGATTCATCTTTTTATATTTTTGTTGGTTTATCTTTTCACCACTCAAGCCACTGCAAGCGATTTTATAGTTTATGAAAGAAATGAGAGCAGCATGGAAATTATCAAATGAATAAATGGCAAATAAGGTACTAAGAAAACAGTTTTGAGCAGAAATTCAAACTGCATATTTAAATTAGAGGATTTTTTTCTTTTTTTTTTCTAACTGTGGCAAAATATGTCTATATATTTATAAAAGTTACTTGAATAAGTTACCTAATGATTGTCAATTTGAGAATAAATTACTGAGGAGAACTAGTAGGTGACAGGCAAGTATAACAGGTAAAGAATGACACATATTATTTGCACGCCTCTACAGTATATTTACATAGATATTTTCTTAATGTATGTAACTATTCGAAAGGGATCAGAGATGAAAATGATGACTTTGTATATTTTAATCTTGAGATGAAATAACAGAAGGGGAAAGATGAACCAAGATACATCAGCTATTAGTGGAGGAGGGCATAGAATGTATCTGGATTTAAATAAAGGAATGAAAAACAAAACATACTCTAATCCAACAACAATGTACTTCAGAAACAAGGAAGCAAGATGCAAGAATGCAGCCTTTTTAAAACTTGGAAATAACTCAAACTTTATTGAAAAATCATCCAATAAAACAAGATCAGAATGGAAGAACACTCATTCATGCTAACCTTTCAAAAAAGAGGAGTGGTTTTAGAGTTACAAAATTATGTGACCAGTATCTGAAGTAAACACTTCATAATAACTTAATACAATCCTTTTGTTTCTCAGGATTTTGAAGGGCCTGGATGGCCTTTCTTGTTCATCAGTCTAATATTGTGCAAAATTCTATTTATGCAAACTGCACAGTGAAGGATTATTGCAATCCTATCTTGAGGTATCCAAAGCTTGGGCAACTAAAAGGAATTCTCCAATTTCGAAGTTAATGCAATCTGAAATATTTTATGAATGGAGGAAAGGTGATCTGGTTTTATGTATTAGTCATTTTCAAAAGAGTGAACCCCAGCGCTTACTGCTGAAATAAGAACAGCCTAAATGACTGAGGCCTGTGTAAGTGAAGCCAAATACTTCTTTGGAAGTGTTTACCTACTGTGTGGTAGTCATGTTTTTCATGTACTTATCTGAATATATTGAAAGAATATATAGTGAAAAAGCTCAAGAAAGGCTAAGAATATAATAATTTATTTACAGATTGAATCTGAAATATGATCTAAATTTTTTATTTAGAAAGACCTGAATTGTGCATTAAAGTCACAGAGAGACCATTTAGCACTTAATTCTACCATCTCTTTTTATTCAAGTAATGACTTCAGTTTGCAAATAGTTCCATTATGTAAAAAATAAATTGGATTAATTAGAGGAATAAGTGCATTTAAGGTCTTTTTCTTAAGCCTTTGGTTTATTTGAAGACCATTCATCAGTCAAATTCAAATTAACAAAAGCAAGTTTGACACCTAACCTGGATTGAAAATTTGACTCCTCAAAAAACAGCAAACAAGGCATGAATATGTCCTTTTAGCTTTACAGGACCTTACATCTGTATTCTGCCAGAGTTTGATGCGTTTTTTTAATGACTTTGAGTTTACTGACAGTGTTGAAATAAAATTGCCAGAATTTGAGAAATGAGTGCTACCTCTCATTTTAAAATACGTTGATCTGAATAGTTTTAAATAAAATAGTGCAGCATACCATTTCCAAAGATGTTTTGAATGTGGTTGCTCTGCAGGTGACACTTCTGATATATGACTTGAGAACATTTGATACAGTATGTAAGACAATTTAAAAGAGACTTTGTAAAAGTTATCCAAACTAAACTGATTTTATCAGTGCACTATTTGACTTTACTCATTCATACAGGCTGCTTTAGAGAAAGAATGGCTAATTCTGGATATGGATACCACCCGTTTCCCTTCAAAAACACTCATACTCTCAAACCAGCTGCACTGGCCAAAGGTAACGTTACAGAAACTTCTTACTCTTCCTTCTTTGTTCATTTCCTTAAGGATATGCTGATATAGGGTGATTAATACTACAATCTATTGACTTGGAAAAACACAATTACTTTTAGAAATCTTGGACTTCCTCCTCATCCCCAGATGCAATTTTTTTTTTAGATTTTCTTTCATTTGGTAAAACTTTATTTTGGATTTCTTACAACACTTAACTTCACAGTAGCGAAAAAAAAAAAAAAAAAGATGATATACTTCATCTGTAGGGTTGGCAATGGATTAGAAATTGTTAGTTGACACATTGCTTTAAAAATACTACGATCTGCATTGTATGACAACAGCTGAATATTTTCAGAATAACTAAAGGTCATTGAACTGTAGTGTCTGCTAGTTACTTGAAAAACTTTGAAGTTCTTGCTTGTTGTTTTGGCAGGGTTTTTTTTTCCCTTGTTACAAGCATACTATTACTAATATTTTTTATTTCTTGCAATTAACAGAAAGGAGGCTTAGAAGGATATAATTATTGGAACTTTGTAGGTATAAATAAGGCCACCTTTTTGCCATACCTATTAAATGTTAGGTCTGTAATGGGCGTGTCACTTTTAAGAATAATTTGCATTATAAAAATAGATTCTGCAAGTCCTCTCAGGTTTGCCTGCACATTTCAGCCTCCTGGACGTACATATAGTTTCGGTGATGCTGAAATAGGTAATTATGTTCATCCTTACACTGCTTTGAGTGGTTATTTGCAGTTTTGCGACTAACTTAGAAGGGTCATGATCTATACCTTTTTTTCTCTTATTTAGAAATGTTCTCTGCCTTCGGAGTCCAGTGAACATCTAATTAGTTTACCATTGGCACCACTTGAAGCTTGGCAGTGTGATGACAGACCACATTCATGCTCTTCAGAAACTATCCACTTTCATAACATGTAAGTCAAATATATACATACTTTCTTTTTCATTAGGTTTAATTTTTTTGGATATGGCAACCATTAAAAGGAGAAGGATATGAGCTGGGGTTCTTTAGTATTAAATTACTTTTTTCAGTAGCTACCAGAATAAAGAATATAAGAAAATATATATATAGATATTTATGTATGTGTGTATTAAACTATACATCATAAAGCCCACATTTTACATATATATAATAACATATAGATGTTGAAATAGAGATTTCTAAGACTAGATAAGGATTAAAAGGGATTTCTTACACAGCTGCATTCCTTTCGAGAGAAAGGACTGAAATATGCTTCAAGTAATTGAAACGTAAACACTTCAAATTGATGGCAGACTTTTATTACTCTCCAAGATAAAGCCTTTCTGGAGTATTAAAATAGACCTTTTCTTTTTTTCCTGTATTATTTCCAAGACACAAATAACTTTCAAAGCAACAAAGGCTGCAAAGGAGTTACCCCAGGTTCTTCCTTATTTACCTACCTTTCAGTACCTCTGTTTATACTTTGTTTTCAGGTCAGAGAAGGGAACAATGTCACAACTCTCTGACATGAAAGAAAAAAAGGAATTTTTATTCAGATCAGAAAAAGAAGAAAAAATTTCAGAAGAATGGTATGTTAAGCCTGTTTATTTTTCTTGTATAGTGACTTCTAGGAATAGGCAAAATGTTGCATCCTGTATTTAATTTCCTCTGTATTTAAAAAAAAAAAAGAAGTATCTTTGTTTTATAGCAAGATAAAAATTACTATATTTGCTTTTACAAGTATCTGCAACACCATCTCAGTAAGTTGCAAGACTGTAGTATAAAGATACACATTGCAGGTATCAATGTAATTCAGAGTGTTTAATACCTTATAATTAGCACATTTGTATTCTTTTTGCAAATTGCACAATACAACATATACAGTTCATGTAACATAATCTTTGTCAAATATATAGTAAAATATTCTTTTTCCCTAGGGGTTTTAAAGATATTTCTACTGCACAGCTAATGCTCAAGAGGGCCCGTAAAATGAAACCCCAAAAAATCACTAATAAAAAATTAGGTAAGTCAGCAGATAAAAGTCATTAAATGACAAGTAATACTTCTATTTCTACATCTTAAAATAGAGTATCTCCTTTTAAGAAGTTTGCTTGTATAGTATTAAACATTAATATGAATATAAGGGAGTGTGAGTCAGTAAAAACAACTCACAGGTTAAGAAGATGGATTTGTTTCAGTGATAATACATTCAGATTAAAAAGAAAAAAAGAAAAAGAAAACATTCTGCTGGATAACAAGAGAAATATTAGTCAGATATAGTAAACAGGGATGTTATTTCTTTTTGTTCATGTATCTCCTCTTGTAAATGTGTAGCCTGCATTTCTGCATTTTGTACTTATATTTTTTTGCCGGGGGTTAGGTCAATAAGGCTAACATGACAGACTTAGAGGTCTTTTCTTTAATGATTCTATGGTTCTATGATTTGCTGAGGTTGTTTTTTTTTTCCCTGCATTTCCTACAGCTAAAAGTTTGCCCTTAAACAAAAAACTGTGTCATATAACTCCACATCAAAGTTGATTAATTATGGAAGAATTCTTTCTGAAAATATCATGTGATAGCTATGAATTGAAGCACACTTTTTGTATGTAATGTTACAAAATAAATTATGCTTAAGTAGAGTCTCTTTAGCTGTCCTCTGGTTGTTCTCAGACACTTCTTATGTCAGTGAATCTGTTCTGGGCCAGTGTTCCTGTTCCAGAACCAATTATGTTCCATCATATTGTTAATACAATATGTTTATGCTGATGCAAATCTCAATGTAATATGTTAATAAGCATATTAGTATAATTATGTTCATTTAGAAATGTTAAAGTATGTTAGATCCTGGTTGAATTAGATCTAAATGTAAATTAATATATAAGATCAGTGGTGTTTGGAGCTGTATTTATGTTTAATTTTTTAAGTGTTCATTTATTTGTTACAATTCTGTCACAAGCAACAGTTAATTTTCCATTTTTGTAAAACTCTTCTGTATTAAGAAGCAATGAAAATACTCAAAGATATATTGATATTTTGATCTTGAAAGTGGAAAAGCATTCAGCCCACAGAGAAAGATAAGTGGATTTTTGGTATATTTTTTCCCATTTAAATCTTGTGACTAAGCCTAATTATGACAAAAAAAAACTCTTTAGCTTTTTTAAAAGATGACATGCAACTAAAAGGATGTGCTTTCATGCTTTCTTTTTTTACAAAATTAAAAAAAAAATAATAAAAGGAAGAAGAATGGACAGAATTTTAAAATAATCATTTTAAGCCTTGATAGAGTCCCACTATGCTCTATAACACTTCCTAAAAATACTTGTAAATATCTGGTGTGCAGCTGGATTTTTGCCATATGCTCCACTTGGTGGCTTATGTATCATTTTTAGTGAATATAGCTTATTAGGTTATATCATCTTTTCTCCATATGCTGTCTTGTCCATGTTAGTAGTAATTAATCCAGTCATAAATGTCTGATTGTTAGAACATTTCAGATTTGCTATCCTATTTTTGTTCAAGTTCTGATGGATTTTTTGGATGTATATACATTCATTTTGTTCAGATTATTTGATTTTTTAACATACTTTTTGACGTATGTCAAGATATCTCACTGGTGTAGAAAAAAATAACCAGACTTTTGCATAGTGTTTTTATAGGTTCTAATTTTCCCTTTCTGACACCACCCAGTAAGGGACTGGCTTCTTCTTCTTCTTTTTTTTTTTTTTTTTTTTTTTTTTTTTTTTTTTTTTTTTTGTCTTTATAAAGAAGGAAAACCTATATGTACAATTTTGCTCCACAGAGTTCCCTGACAGCCATTCAAATCATTGTTTTTGTTTCCAGAACCAAGTATGACTGAGGATGTTGTACACTTAAGTGGTTTTCCATACAAAGAATAATCAGTGTAACTCTACTTTCTTATACAGTACATTGACAAAGACCCTTATTTGGATCCCTTATTTGGGGATCCCTAAAGATCCCTTATTTGGACATTAGGGATCAAATAGAACAAAGTATGTTTCTCTTGAACTGATGCTAAGACTCAGCTGTTACATAGCGTGCTAAAAAACGATCCAGAATGACTGTTCCTTATATGAGAAGAACCTCCATATAACTGCAATTGTGTCGTGCATTAACTACATCCTCTCAAGTTGTGAGAGCAAAGTCTGGTAGAAAAGAGGGACTTCAGAGTGTTTAAATTAGAGTAGATATAGTGTATCCTGGGGCAAGCCAGCCCCAGATGAGGAAACTGTAACCAGACCCACGGGGCCTTGGGTGTCTGTGTGGTAAAGTTAATGTTGGAATACAATCAGCAGTTCCACTCTTACTGGAAAAAGAGAGAGAGAGAGAGAGCATGGTCTGTCAGAACATGCTTCCAAATGTCAACAATTCCTTTGCAAAGGGCCTAAATTCACAAATTCCAAGTGCAAAATTACCCTTCACCCAGAGAGTTTTGTAATTCCTCTTTAATATGTCTAGGTGTTTGCAGAATTAGAGTTTGAATTGGACAGTCATTAACAACTTGTATTTCTGACATCCTCAGGTGTGGGAGTTTACTCCATTTCCCATCTGAATCATTCGTCTTCCCTTAGTGCAACAGTGATGGATACAATGGGTTAATTATAGAAGTCTACATTGGAGCCTAATTATCTGCTTTCCTGTATGAAAAGAAATATACATCTCAAATGCTATCCATTTTCTCCTAGAATACTATTCAAAACCAGACTGTTTGAATCTCACTATTAAAGTTTTCTCTTACCTGTATAAAGAACCTGGATTGGCTGAAGTACAATTGAAACTGTAGAAATGCAAAAGTAACTGAGAAATGTTTTACCTCATGTCTGGCATATACCTTTACAATAGTGAAAAAAAAAATGTGGAAAATACTAACAAGTGTACTAAATCCTGTGGTTTGTGTTACAAGAAAGAGCTTAAAGTAGCCTAATGTTAAAATGGGGAGTGATTCAGGCAAGGCTTATTTTGCAGTAAACCAGTCCCACCAGCTAATAGCCTTAAGGCCTGTTATGCACTAATCCATTACAGTTATGTATGCTTGTTTATGTAGTTAAATAAAGTTGTGGCCTGTGTTTTAACCATACCAAATGTATGCTATGTCTACTTCAACTATTTTTACTCTATAGTAAGATAATGTGAAAAGTGTGGGCAGGAGACCAGAAATTTTGCAGCCAAGTAAAATTGGCTTACTGTCAAAATATTCCTGTTTATTATGGATGCATAAAATTCTTTACAAATTCTAATTAAAAAAATTAAACACAGCAGATATTAATGCACCTCACTGAGCTAAAGGGTCTGTGACTGTGTCTGTGACTCCTAAGACTGCCAGCTTCTTAAAGGTATCACAAGAGTAGAGAATTTCTTGTTCTGAATTTCATTGCTTCTTTGGATTTGACATTAGCCTCTGAAAGTTAATTTTTCTTTTACTTTTAAGATGGCTGGAGGCTTTGTCTTGTATTCAGATTGCCTCTCCTACCCTGTTTTATTACTTTTTGCTTAACCATTCCTTCTACAAAGGAAAAGGTTTTTTTTGTCAGTAACTGACAACATGAGATGATTATTCTCGCTGCCACACAGCTGGAAAGAAAAAGGAAAAAAAAAGTCTACAAGCAACTTTATTGAGACTTGACTCCTAGAAGCATAGCACAATAGTAAAGATATTTCATAGAAGTCAGCAAAAATTTTTGTTTCTGGTTTAGAGCTTGACAGCAATTAAATATTAACTCCAAAAAAAAAAAAAAAAAAAAAAAGGATACTAACCTCAAAAATGGATGATTTGACTTTACTGCATAAGTTTGTTGAGTTAACAACAGCCGGAATGAAAATCTAGAGGACATTATTACTCATTATTACTCATTAATTAAATGACAATCGATCTAAATTTTCACAGCAGTAGAGAGAATGGTGCTCATCTAGGAGCTCCAACCATGGATGAGAATCCCTTTGTGCTAATTGCTGTCTGATTTGGAACAAAGTGTGATCTTATTCCCAATTAATTACAAACTGAATAATTTTATACATATTCACTCTTTGCTGCTTTAATTTATCAACTCTTCAAAGTTGCTTCAAATTGGCATGGATGCGTCTTTTTCCAATTACAATTATTGCACAACAATGAATGACAAACTTCTAATTTTTTCAGTTTAACATATTATCAAGAAGTTGTTTAATAAATGTGGTGCCAGATCAGGCAATAACTACTCTTTACATATTGTTTCTATAACATTTGGACAATGTTTGTCCAACTTATCTTCTATATTTGGAATCTGCCAAGCAATGTGCATTAAATTACCTCCCTGGTTTCTAGTTTGCCAGCACAGATCATCATCTAATAAACTACATTTAAATGAGTGTGCCAGAATCCAGGAAAATATTTGTATGATTTTGAACTATTGGACTCTTTCACAGTTCTCTGTGTGAAATTTAAAACATTTGATTGCTTGTCATCAAAGCATACATACAGTTCATTTCCCTGTCTCTGTGAGAGACTAGAAAGCACTAGTATTATAAAGTAATCTGTGTAATATTGCCTACATTTGGGACTAGATAAAGACTCATTTTTAATAACAAAAGAGCTGTAGGCAATGGTTGAGGTGATCCAGGTAGGTACAAATTCAAGTAGTCTGGCACTATGTTAAATCCTTGTAGATTATTTAAGTTATTTTGCAAAGACTCAAAAGTAAATCTTCTGATAGAAATCCCTTAGAAGAACAATTTCCATCATTTCCCTCTCTTTCCAGTTCATGGACCTTCTTTAATACCGAAATCCTTGTGCATAAATAAATGTTTGAAAAATATTGGTGGTACTAATAATTTCATGTGACTTCACACAAATATTCTCGGTGTAGTTTAACCTTGGACTGTTCTGAGTTTTCATAAAATTGAATCTTAGGCAAGATTAAGGAAAGTTGCCATTTTAAAAGCATTTTTGGACAATTTTTGTAGACCACCTTAGGAAAACAGTATGCTGGAATATTGCAGGAATTGTTTTAAGAAAATAAAAAATATCGCTTGGAAAATACATTTTGCCTTTTGAGATCCCCTTTTACAGAGGTGTCTTTTATCTACACTGGTACTGGTGGAAAAATTATAACGGTGTATGTTCCTCATGGACATGCATTTAATCTCACCAATATAGAAAATATAATTAAAAGTTATACTTCAGTTAAATTATTTGTAATAACTTCTGTTATTTAAAATTGCAGAGAAAATAACTTTTCATATAAAAATATTTCTATTTTGAGATATTTTACCACAGATCATCAGGTTACTGCCTCAAACATTTATCTTGACAAACACTAGGTTACTAAAAATGTATTTTGAGTAGGGAGACAAGCCAAAATAGTAAAGTAAAAATATTTTGTCCATCTACCCAAAGTACAGTCTAAAATATCCATGAATCCAGTCATCTGATTCATGAAAATGGTAATTCAGTTATCTGAATCATCTAGTAGTCAGCCTTAAAACTACTAGATTTAATCAGTCTTTACTGTCCTTCTTGATTCATTCCATTGAATTTATACCTGAGGTAGTTTGTAGATTTGGGGTGAAATGACTTTAAATCTTTTAGAACCTCTAGGTGAATCTAGAATCTGTTTTCTATTGCTGCTTTCTGAGAGGTTAGCACTATCAAGAGCATTCTGTCAACCAGCTACTGCAGTGTGGACTGACCAACACTGTAACCTTTTTGGAGTGTTTTGTCTATTTCCATACCCTATTAGAGTTCTTACCTCAACTTATAAGATAAAGCTGCATTTTGGCTGTGTCTTCATTACTTGTGTGAGAAGAGCAGAAAGTTGGGACTTTCAGGATCCATTCTTCTTACATAACTGAAGTGTCTAGAGCACTGGGTCTGTTCAAAACTAACTTTCTGAGTTACTCTTAAATTTCATAAGAAACTGCCTCCTGACTTCAGAGAGTGTTCTGAGCCTTTATTTCAGTAAATATGGTAACAAACAAACAAAAAATATTTATTGTGCTGAAGGATTATACATGTTCTTACAACCTCCCTCAGTAAGCACCAGTCATCTGCTACAAAGTCATTCAGCTATCAGGCTCAGAATGAAGAACTGGACATAGTTAATATACACTTATTCAGTCTGAACATTCTCTTGGTCTTCCCATTTCCTCTGTTTTCCTGCTCTGACTTTTTTGGCAGTGGCTCACAAATTCGTTTTTGCTATACTTGCATACTTTGTGTAAACTTGGATCCTTTCTTTCCTATGTCTACTTTCTTGCTAAGTTCTGTTTCTGTTCTTTCCATCTTTATTATCAGTAATTTCTACTTCATTTGAAGCTATGTAATCACCTTCATAGACAACCCACTTCTGGCTCCTTGTCCCTCTGATTTTCCAAGTCTGTATTTGTTTACTTGTGCAATTGACTTCATCTTTTAACCATATGAATCTTACTTCTTTGTTTTGTTCCCATGGCTTTCTGTCATCATATTCAGTGTCAAATTTACAAAAAACTTATATGCTTTTGCTTCTCATATATCTGCTTTTGTCTCTATATTCTTCCACATCCTCTTTTTATTTCCTTTTTTTTTTCTCATAATTGACTGTTTTATTTAGCACTGTGCTTTTTTTTTGTTTTTTTCCCTCTTTCTAACAGTTTCTTCTGCCTTCAAGCAAACATTTCTTCCTTTGCATAAGGAATACTCCACAAGACTTTTTTCCTGCCTTGTCAGAAGTTTTGCAGTAATTTAGCTTTGTTCATTAAAATTTGTTTTGCCAGTCCAGAAAGGCATATGCCAAACAGGCATATGTATATATGTTGTATGTTCATCTTTGATTCTTTATGAAATTTTCAAAATAAAAGTTACGAAACTAAGATTTTGTACTCTAGCATGCAAATGACTATAGATTTCTGGAGACAACTTTACTTCAGTTAAGATAGGATTTGCTAAAGTGTTAGCTTATTATCCTCCAGTTTTCTCTCAGAAAATAAGCCTCTTCTTGCTAACATAAATAATGTCTAATACTTAATAGTATTTATAAGGCATAAATAGCTTCATTTTTACTACTGAATACCTCTGATTCAAAACTTTTACCAAGTAATCTACATATATTTAATTACTTATAAATTTCAAGCCTTGAAAGCAGATTTTAAACATATTTGTGCAAATTTATGCTTTAGAATATGTTTTTATTTAGATGAGTTAGCAAAAAGATCACTGGTATCAAAATCCTGAAAAACAGTAACTTTGCTTCTTTGTTGCACTGTATTTCTTTTGCTTTACTTCAGAAAGCATAATTTTTTGTGTATATAAAATCTACTTTTAAGGATTTTTCATTTATTAAATGGCTAAAAGGTGAAAAACTGCTTGAAGGAATGAATGAGACAGGCCTGACCTTTGATTTTAGCTTGTTCTTGTCGTCTAGACCCAGCTGTGCGCCTGGCGTTGTTCAAAAACAATGAAAATAAACATCTCCCTGTGAAACCACCAAAGAAGACACAGCCTGTAAATCTTGGGTACTTTGAAGGTATGAACATGTATTTCACTTTACTTTTATGAATGTATACATATATATCTCAAGATATCTTTTCAGTTAACCTGCTTGAAATATAAAGCAAAATGCAGAAATAGAAGAATGCAGAAGTTTAAAGTTCTTGGCTGTTCTAGTTTATCTTAAATTACGCTAGTGAAGCATTTCAATTTCAGGTCTTTCACGAGGTGGAGGTGAGGGTATGCTTTCACAGATTCATAAAATTCATAATGAACTGGTAGCTATATAAGAACACCAGAGCACATCAAAGGTTATAAAATAGAAGGCACTAGAATTCATTTTTATGAATGTAATGGCATTTCAATTTTCCCATCTCTTAGTATCTTTTCTTAAGCTAGGTATTGATCATTAACCTTTCCAAAGAAGCCACTTTCATAAGCATTCCCTAAAAATTCACCTTTAGATGGAAAACAAACAAAGAAATTTTCACCATGAAAGAGTAAGATAGACTTTCCAAAGGCCTTTAAATATTCATCTGTTTCTTTAACTGCTGAAATTAATGACAAAACTCTGCTTGGCTTTAGTAAAATTAGAATAAGTCTGTTTTTTTTAAAAAAAAAGCTTTTTAAGAAGCTGAGGATCTGCACAGGCATTGTTTTTAGAAAAATATGGTTCCTTTTGTAGCTCTAAACTGTGATCAGATAGTTATCACCTCTGTCATTTTACTTTTATCCAAGAAGTCCATTTCATTAGTATATGAAATAGTATCTCATTTCTTAGTGTAGGAAAAAAAGTAACTATATTAACCTTCAAATGAGTGGAAGTAGAAGTTAAAACCTGCCTGAGACAAATCTGCAAAGATCCAAGTACAACTGAACTGCAATTACTCTCAATTAACCTTGCTGTATGCTGGTTGAAATTTTCTTTACATTAATTTACACCATGCTCAAATTAATTTGGAAGAATTCTGAGGGGGTCTTATGATGGAGAAAAATTATTTTGCTCTGCTACTTGCTTCAGATCTAAGCATGGATTTACCTACAAGCAAGGCAGACCCAGTACATTGTGCCTAATTTAGCATATGCTGTCTATCCTGACACTTCATTGGCATATGGTGAAGAAACAAGGAGGGCAGATTGCCTGCAGCGTACAAGCAGTACTGCGAATGTTCAGAGCTTCCACAGTGGCAAACTTGATCTCAGGCTCAGCACCCTAAGGTTTAGCCTAGCTTTCCTTACATGGGCTTATTTTTTCCTGCCCAGGAATGTTTCCCTTCATTTTAGGAAGCCCATGTGTCTATTCTGATTATTACTGAATTTATTTTTGAATGCATGGTAAGAAGAAGTGGTAGCATATTAGGTATCAAAAGGTAAACACTGGATTTAGTTGTACCCTTCAACTTTATTTTCCAAGGATTGTTATACTCCATTGGCCAGCTGAAGAACTTAGATTACTTAGGAAAACTTAGATTTTCCTCAGCAATCTTTCTTCAGTGCTTCTTGCTGCTTCTGCCTCCCTGAGCCCTCAGGAAGACAAGTACTGTTCTGGTAGACAACAATTTAAAATTGTCCTATTTAAGGCACTGGACTATCAGATAGGATAGCCAGAGAGTGCTAGGTTATTAATGAGTTTCCAGAGAGCACTGCTGAGCATATATTTGTGATATACTATCAGAATTCAGAGCTTCTAGATTTTGTTCATATCTACTTTATGTGTTATCCACTACCAAAGTACCTTGTTCATATCTACTTCATGTGTTATCCACTACAACACAATTTGGCAAAATTGTGTTGTCATTCACTTTTTCCCTCACTTACAGCAAAGTTTCTCTCCCATTACCCTCTCACCTTTTGACTATTTCTTCCTCTTCTGCCTGGAAGAGCTTGCTTTGGGCCTGTCTGCAATGAGAGTTCCTTTTGTAACAAGAAGTTGAAATGTTTTCACTCCGTATCTGTAAATTTTGTGGCACTGTATGCCATATCAAAAAAAATCCTCAGACCAGTCCATTATTTGTTGGAGATAAACTCTCTCTTCAAGGTCACCCCCTTAATAGGCTGTAGTGAGTGTTCTGGTAGAGAAGCTGTACTCCTGTCCATCTCCTTCAAAAACCACTAAAAAAAAAAAAGAAAAAAAGAACATGTAAATGTTCTAAATATTGCTGCTTTATTTCTTTAAAGTGAAAATAGGGGGAGAAACCATAACATCAATGGCTAGTACACATGTGTTATCTGTTAAATAACAGAATCACTACTTTTGAAAGGGGATGCCCTCGGAAGTGAAACAATTAGAACAGTTTTAGCTTTTCAAACTGGAACACATCATGGTAGCAAATATGTAGGAGGTAATCTAGTTAAAATGTATGATGAATGCCTTGAGTCTTCATTCTTTCCTAA
>JAVCKT010004152.1:15486-25564 GCA_032273925.1 Rhynchotus rufescens
AGAGTAACAAAGGAGAAAAGGAATGAGGAGACAGAAATGATAGTGTAACTGGAGGCTCGAATGAAATCAATAGAGATCAGTACTGTGCAACAAGGAACCTGCATTAAATAAATTAATAATGTGGTATTTTTCACATAATTGAAGGAAAACTCAGCTTGCATGTATCAGTTCCTGAACCTTCCCTTAACCCTCAAGAAGAGCCTGGATCAGGCACATGGCTTTTCTCATAATTAAACTGTCAGTAATTCTGGGATATCTGACTTCAAAAAGAAGCACCAACCTCTACCATGTTGTCTCTTTGTCAAGAACAATACAGAGAAAAAAAAATAAAAGATCCTGAAAAGTCAGAAAACTAAATTGATAAGAGACAAGGTAGTAGAAAAAGCATTTTCTCATCTCACCTCTCACTGACAAATAAATTGGTGACTTGTCCAAAGTCACACAGAAATACTCTAATCTGAAACCAACCCAGGTCTCCCCTAAGCCATATACTGCTCTGCAAGCACTTTCTCTTTTTTGCTTTGCCTGGAACCATTTTAGGACACTTTTCACATATTATAGCTATAGCTCACAATTTAGCTTCTTAATTGCCAAGAAAGCTGAAGGCATGTTAAATTGCTTTAGGGAGCTGCATCAGATTTGCACTTAAGAGTAATTCCTTGTGGAAAAAAAAAAAGTACAATGCACAAATGGAGGAATTTGGAGACTCCTCGGTTTCCAGAGGGATTCTGAAGCAGACTGCCCAATGACAGAAAGGAGTCTTCAGGCTGTGCAGAGTACACACTTTGGGGTAAATTCTCACTGCAATGCAAAATGGATGAGAATAGAGAAAGAAAAAAAAAAGAAAGAAAGAAAAAGAGAGAGAGAGAGAGAGAGAGAGAAAAGGACATAGGAGGGGAAAAAAAGCCACTTGGGAAGCAGGGCAATAGAAAACCAAAGACTAAAGAAGATATATTTTAAAATTGTTAGGTAATCCATATTAGAAAAAGCATATTTTTTCCTCACTGTAAAGGTTGATCTATTATTCAAGTTACTAAGAGAACCTCTGCACATATCAACTTATGGACACAGGCCTGAATTTTTCAGGTTTTTGCAAGCATGCTTAGCTTTCTCAAACAATTTCATCACTGGGACCTGGTTCAGAAGTTCTGCTTGTATCTCTTCGTGCCTTGAGTAGATGTAGGGTCTCACATACAAGAAAAGTCGCACTTATCAGAAACCAAGGCAAAAGAAGCCTGGCTTGGATATGAGCTAGTGATATATTCCCTACTGCTCAGTGATGTTCTGTCGGAAACAGATAATTTACACAGCAAGCAGGTTGAAATCAATTACTTACTTTTGTGTTTAGAAGAAGGGTCAGGGTGCACTTCTGCCTTTACTGTTTTTAGAGATTTGGGAGGCTTTTTAGGTCCCCAGTCTTCTTCCCACTCCTTTTTAAACTTCTCTTCCTCAGCTGTTATCCTATAGGGGAAAAAAAAGGTACTTAAGAATTCTGAGTACAAAAATAACATGACTGATATAAATTCATCATAATTACATTATAATATACATTATAATTACGTAATGTTTAAAGGGTCATCCACAACTGTTAATACAACAAAGCAGCATATTCTAATGAAGCTGCCTGCAACTTCAATCTAAGCTAAATCTAAGCTTTACAGTATGTAAATTCCTATACTGCCATACTTCTCTCTTTCTTGAAGCTAAGACTGATTAATCTAATTGGGGTTGTGTTACTGAAATACTTAACATTTGTCTCAGTAGCACTTTGAAATTACACAAGGAAATATAAAGAAGTGCTAGACACTACAGAGAGCATTGCCAGAGAAAGCCTAATCATTTAAGTCTCACTAAGGGAATAAAAATGCATTTACGTTCAGAAAGATACTGGGGACATCAAACATTCATTAAAGCAAAGAGATAGGCAACCTGGATTTTAAAAGTGGAATCATTCCTCACTTGGAATAGTCTGCTTTTACATCTTTCCACTGCTATTGCAGGAATTTCTATAGCATTCCACAACAAAGAACGAAATGTTTTCCGTTTCTCAGCAATTGGAAAAGAAAAATGTGTAAGAATTCATTTGTGTGCGTATGTGTGTGTGTGATCCTGCCTTAACAGGATTCTCGAAGGATTTTTGTTTTGTTCTGTTGTTTTTCATGACAGCTGGGGAACACATCCCTTTTGCACCTTACAAAGAGGTGGCACCAGAGTAAAGTTCTGAGACACAGGAGTTCCTTGTTCTTAAGTTTCTCTACGTATTTATAGAGCAGATTTTAATGAAGTGCTCAACTTGCAGTTCTTGCTGAGTTTATCTCCACCATAACCCTCACGTGCTTCCAAGGGCTGGTTTTCAGGTCAGCTTCCTGTGCACAAACCTAGAGGTCCTCATGCATATTTACTGAATCCCACATTTAGCTAAACAGAACATGGATGATTTTAATTGAAAACATGCAGAATGTTTTCAACTAGTTTTAATACGTAAGTGCCTTTTTTAGAACACTAGATTGCATATGTAACTTGTTACTTACTGCTCTATTTCTCTGCGATATCTTTCTTCTTCCTCTGCAGCCTTCTGGGAAATCTCCAGTTTTCTTCTATAATAAAATAAATTAGAACAGCATGATAAAAATAGTAAAAGCTTGCACAAAAAGTGTCAGGATACAGCTGATACAACATGTACAGAAAGTACGCATGCACTGCAGAAAAAAATTAATGAGGAGCTTCCAGCACCAAGGAATAATTAATTATGAGCCTCCAGCTCCTTTATAAAAACTTAGATGATATCAAGGGTTCAACATACTTCCTTAGGGCCTAAAACACATTCCTGACCATCTGGATAACAAGAGCACACCATCTATTTAAGTCATTCTTCTCTTCTGAGACGGTTGCATGGCACATTATTGTGAAAGTATGAAATTGTGACTGTCCTAACAAAGACAGTAAAATATGCACCAGGGGCATCAAGAAAATATTTCATTAAACCATAGGAGTATGACAGTTGGGGACAAATAAATGCATTTAAATGGTTTTTGCTTTGAAAACCCAGAACATCGACACCTGCCAGGGATATGGAATTACGAACAGGCTCCACAACAGCAAGATCAAGTCAATCTCAGTTGAGTACCTCCTCATAAACTACCCTAATCCTCCACACCCTTTCCAAATCCAAGCTAATTTTTTCACTCTCCTATGCTGAGGCCTTACAATCTCTCTTTCTCTTGCTGCTCTTTGAGGATTTTGTTCGTCTCTAGCGCAATTCGCTTCTGGTGCATTAACTCCTGGCGTTCTTGCTCACGCAGACGTGCTTCTCTCTGCCTCTCTTCTTCAGTCATGAACAGCTCCTTCCCCTGTAATCAGAGCCCCCACCCCAATAAAATCATAAAAAGATCTTACAAATGCAGTTCTTGTACAAAATGATTCCAAATCCATTATGTAATGTTTGTCTGCCCTTTGCTCATCTTCTTTTGAGGAATACTTTTTGCAAAATTAAAAAAGAAACAGAAGAGAACTGATCTCCTTTTGCAGTCTTGCCTGCAATATGAGATGCACACCAGGAAGAGGAGAGGCAGGCAAAAAGGTGAGGTGAAGTAGGGCAGAATAGAAGAGTGTTCCATATCACACATTAAGCATTAAACAATGCAATCACAGTGCTACTACATACAGGGGTAAAACCCAAACTTTTCTAACAGTCGGTAACATAACTCAAGAGTTGAAACCAAGTTCTTAAGATATTCACTTCCTGGAGCCTAATCAGCTAGTCTGGAGCATTTGTTTAAACAATGTTTACAATGCTTTTGGACAACTGCATCTTTTGTAAAATTTGTTTAATTAAACCATGCATTCCTCAATATGGCTACAAAGTATATCCTGAACTCTTAGGATGTAGCTTAAGTAACGCATTAAATCCTGCTTTAAAAACAGGATTTTTTAAAAAATAACAAATACTTTTTAAAATAATTTTTAAATACACTTGTACAGCAATTAGTAAAGACTAGTTTTGATTAGTCTATGGAACTTGAGCATCCTATTGCATATAACCTTACATTTTATTATAAGAACAACTTAAGTACTAAAAACAGTTATTCAAAGGCACACTGAAGTCAGTGGAAAGATTTAATTAATTTCAGTTGGCTTTAGCTTTTGCCCTAAAGGCATACAGTTCTGCAGTACAGAACAATATAAATGGAAAGCTGAAATTTTTAATGCGTTGATACTTTTAAGATCAAATTAACAGTTAAATGAGGAATTAATTTGGAACAGGACCTTAATACAGTAGCTATTTAGGAGGGAATACTAATTAACTCTAATCCAGTCCACCTTTTATGTTTCAGCAAAAGAAGTCAGAACACAATCTCTCAAATATGAGAAATCATTCCCATAAAATTAGTTCCCTGTTACTGTCAAGTGAACAGTTTTGTACTGGCACTCATAGGAACAAAGCCACAGTCATGATAATGTTTTATTTGAGAACACTGTGGATAGCTTTCAATGAAGTATTTCTGCAAAGAAGATATTCCAAACCACCCTGGTTTGATTAGAGTTAGCAGTATAAACATTGTAACAAAATATACAGTAACAAAATATACAGCTTTACTTCTCATCTAGTTATTTTTAATATTAATTTGTTCATATAATAGCTTTAATGACTTTTTTTCTTTTATACGTTTACTACTTACAGCTCCAGCAACAACAGAGATAGTCAAGGTATGACTGCTTTTTAGCACTCTGACAGCCTGCAAATTAAACAAAACAAAAAAGTTTGCATGTAGTGATAACAGTCTTGTATATACAGGATGTTGGCATTTAAAGCTGAAAGTTCAAGACGACCAATTTAAACTAAAAGGTGGATAGGTATTCAGATTCCCACATCCGCTTGTTCACCACACAACCCCTTTGGCTAACAACTGACACACACTTTTGCAAAAGAATTGAACCAAAGTGGACTACTACTTTTTCATGAAGTCTTTATCTTACCTCTTTATGATCCACATTAGAAAAATCCACTCCATTTACCTCTACAATTTGATCACCAACCTAAAGAAATTAATCCACATTTTAGTTCAGATGCTAAAGGGAATTTTAGAGAAGTACAGTCTGTGATATTTGTAATACAATAATCATGGATACTGAGTGACTATGAGAGGAATGGACCGTGAAAATTAGCAAGGCTTGTTAGCATTTTCATTGCCTCTGAGGCAAAATATTGAGTTGGATGAACTGTTGTTCAGACCTAGGAGGGTGCTTTTTAAGTTCTTAAAATTTAGGAAACTTGCCTCAGTATTTCTTTCCTGTGAAAAAATCAAAACTAGTGACTTGATGCTGATCAAAAACTTTTTAAGGAGTAAAATAAGATTGTCTTGAGGTACCTACCTTGCCAACCAGCATACTTACCTCTAAGCCCACCTCTGCTGAAAGAGAATCTGGCTTCACATTGCTGATAAAAATGCCTGGTTTTTGTGTTGGGCCACTGGAAATACTGATGTAAAAACAAACGAGAACAAGCAAACATGACTCCCTCACATCAGCGAGGTGCTTCACACAGGATGTTAAACAAGAATCATCTACCCACCTGCATCCCATGCCTTTTGTACCGATCAGGCTAATGAAGACTTTCTTCTCTTTACTGTTTCTCCCTCCAGATGAAGCAAGACCAGCAACACTGCCCTTTCCTTCCTGTAGGGGGATTAGAAATAAGTCAAATAAACTATGAAGAGATTACTATAATAAAACAAACGTCACACTAAGTTAATAATGTCAAACAAACTATTAGAATATACGCCATTCGTACAACGCACTTGCCATATCTAGTGACTCTAGATTTACTTCGTGTCACAGAAGATGTTTCTTCTAGAACACTTCTAACAAGACTTGACACCATTAAAAAAAATACAGTAACTTCTGTAACCATTACATATTTCCCCAGAAGACATCTTAGCCAAATATTGCTCCCTTACCCCAGAGTCTGACACAAACTGGTCCACATATTGCCATTTAAGAGGTTCATCTGCTGAGCTAGAAGGAAAGAATGATTAAAAATAATGGCAAGAAAACAAATATAAATGTATTCAAACAGTTAATTTGTAATGCAGTCTCCTTTTTTGCATCCACAGGTTCATTCGGACAGCATGCACAACACAGTATATTTTGCAGCTATTTAAATAAAACATCAAGTAAGCATGCAGTTATTTACACTAGCGAAGTTGATCAACATAAAATTAAACACACTCAAATTAAACAAAATTTTTAAATAAACATTAAACAAATGAAACAACAAACAATGTATGGAGTTGGGAAACTCCATACAAAAAAAAAAAATCTTAAATAGTTTACGTAGTTTACGTGATTGTCAATATAGAGACGTCCCTCTCAATACCATTCATAAGGCAATGAAGTTTATTATAAAGAGCCAACTTCTCAACAAAAATTAGAAAAGGACATGAACAGTAATTTGAGGTTTTTCTAGGCACTGGTGTTTCTCAATCCTTAAATGTTACACGCTTGCAGAAGCACTGCAGCTCTCAAGTTAGATGCAAGGACAGTGACATTCCAGGTAACAAGCTATAATGAAGAAAGAGAAATTGGTTCATCTAAGTAATTTGTAGATACAATTGTTTAATTTACCTTTTGACAGGTATCATGCCAATATCTGAAAAAGAAAAATACTGTGTTAAGCAACACTTTGTACAGATCAATATCCTCATGTTAATCATAACCTTTAGCAATACAGGTGATTTTTGAGGTTACTTACGTCTTACTTTTATGGACACTATTTTCTTTGTGCGGATGAGATTTATCACTTCCTCATGTGTGCAGGAGGAGATGGAATATCCATTTATACGAACTATTTCATCTCCAACCTCCAAAATAACGTGTAGAAAGAAAAAATGTTAACGTAAAAAAAAAAAAAAAGCAATGAAATAATATAGCAATAAGTTTGATGCAGAGGATTGATATGTTGAGCGATGAATATACCCAAATTTCAGATGAAGTCTAGTCCTGTACTAGATACAGAATGACCTGTATTTGCTTGAACTTAATACTCAGCACCAACAGGGTATATTAATGACTATAATAATGATTTCATAGACATATGAGTACTTGGATTCAGATCCCTTTGGAGTCATTTTCTGTTATTATACTTAGCTTGAGCTTTTAGCGTATGTTCATCTGAGATACTTGGGGGCCCTCCCCACTAGAAACAGCCTCTTCCCTCTGATACTTTCCCAGCTGCAGGAATTGACTGGAAGTGCTGGCTGGCACAGATCAAAACTGTCTCAGGGATCACAACAACTTTGTCAGAGGACCAGAAAATGGCAGCACTCCAAGAATATTCACTGGCACTGTGCATTTGACCAGTGTAGAATAGCGCTTTTTTTTTTTTTGCCCTTTTTTTAAAAAAAAATTAAAACCCCATTTATCAGAATAGGCATAGAAGTAAATCCAGCTAATATTTATTTTGTGATCAATTAGAAATATATCATTTAAATGTGTTTTTATTACAAAAGGCATCCTTTCCTCTAATTTAAATGCAAGTTCGGAATTAGAGGTGATGTGACATCTAGGTTAGAAATCTGGTTTCTCTGAGCTGTATCTAACAATCATTTTAGCTCGTCAACTCAAGAAAGAAACAGTGATGGAGAAACTACCTATTCATTTGCAGTTGTATTTTATTAATTGTTCAAGATGATATTGAAAAACGCTGGGCCCTTGGCTAGAGCAGTATAAGCAGAGCTTTATCTATAATGAATAACTCTGTGACATGACTGTAATGACACCAGTATGTCCTCTCTGCCACTAGGCAATGCAAATTAACTCTCTGCACAGAAGGGTATATAAATGATTACCAAAAAATGGCTTTGAAAAGAAATCATCAGTGATATCCTCTTATACCACTGTACTTTGATCTCTACCCATGGCTTCACTGCTCTCCAGTAGTTTTTCTTATAAACTACTGAATACTAATCCCTGTGAACATGTAATGTGCAAAATGGATCAAAATGCTTCTCTGACAGTTGACAGATCTTTTCTCATTAGCAACAACAGAACAAGATTAGGTTTTTAATCAAAGGAACTTTGAAGCCTCCTTCCAAATGAGCCTGTGTAGGCACGAGGCTTCCATGGCAGTGCTGCTTCTAGTTAATGACTGGCTAACACTTTCCACTTAAAAATGCAGTTTCAAGCTGCCCAATTTCAGTTGTTCTGGCTTCAACATTCACAGAATCACAGGATGGTTGAGGTTGAGGAAGGGACCTCTACAGATCATTCAGTCCAACCCCTGCTGCATGAATCTGCCTCAGGCTGCTTTTAAGTTTCAACAAAGTTCAAAGATGATTTGTGAACACTTTAAACTTAGGGACCATCACATGAACACAGCCTGCGGCAGGTCTCCTTCTGGGGAAGGGAACAGTAGGACACGCTGCTGACTACTGTCGCTGTTCTTCCTCATATGCAAGAAACATTGCACCTTCCTGCTGTGATCTGTTCATCTGAAAAGAAAAAATCTCCTCTGTATTTTCTGGGGAGCACTACAGCCTCATAATGGTATGTGAAATACAAACATGGCCATTCTACCATGGACATGTAGCTCAGTCTTCTCTGCACTGCCCTTACAAAGATTTTTAACGGACACAAAACAGCATCATAAGACTACAAAGTGAAAAATGCAATGGAATGGGGGAAATCATGAATCTCTTAAAAAAAAAAAAAGAAGAAAACAAAGAATTGTAGAGACAAAACAGGAACATTGTCCATTTCTGCAAACGCGTGGGACTGCTCCATCTGCTGGTGTTCTGGACACCCCAAATTCTCACTGCTGCATGCATTGCTCAGCACTCCTAAGAGTGTTGCTTTTGTTGATGCCTGTCAACATGTTGCTTTTGTTGATTCCTGTCAGATTTTTAATATGATTGTCAACAACAGCAGAGGTAGGTCAGTATCAAGGGCTTTTGAAAATGCTGCCTATGGCAGAAACACAGAATGAGAAGACCAAAAATAAAAAAGGTTGAATTTAAGATCCCTCCTTCACTGTCATCTTGAGAGCCATGCAAACTACAATGGACCTGTAGGCCTCGGTTTGCATAAACCCAGCTTCTTCAGAGGGCAGCTTAACCTACCATGATTAACTGCAGTGCAATGAGAATGATCACAGCTTTAAGTCTGCAAATGGCATTGCCACTTATCAGTCTTTACATTAGCAAAATTCATGTCGCTGGGTGGATGTCATTACTTGCCCAAGCAGTTATAGACCTGTATTATCTTCCTAACAGGCGCACAGTTAAATTATAAAGACATCCAACAGCCTATTTTATTTTTTTCTCCCATAGGGAGAAATTAATTTCCTGTGCAAAGAATTTCACTGTTAATCTTTGCTGCAGTTCAGAAATGAAAGGGCAACCTGCCACTTTCCACTCATTCTGGCAACATTTCTGTCACTCAGTGATGACATTTGCTCAACAGTGGCTGAGACATATCCTGATGACAGGAGACATCATAAATGTATTACAAACTGCTTCTGACCAGAAGAGTCACTTTTCTCTCAAAAAAGTGTCTATACAGTAATAGCTGTTTTTATTGCTACTGTTGCTTTTGTATATGATGTGCTGTATACTGACCTTCTGAATTAGAAGCAGCAGAGAAAAGTCTGCAAGACTGAGAAGAGTACAAGAGTGAAGATTACTTTGATTTGCATGATGTTTCCACTTTCCCTAACAGGAAGCTGACCGATTTTTATAAGAAAAGCTGCAAAAACAGATTTTCCCCAAGTCTAACGCCCATTATCCATGACCTCTAACATAAGAAATATAGTACTTAGTGTTCTCATGATGTTGAAAGGTTTTAAATAATCACATCACTGTTTCAAATTTCTCATTTTGTATAATTCTACTTTCATCATTCATACTAATACTCAAACACTTTGTATTCAAAAGAATACAAAAAGAATAAAAGTAGTTGAGAAAGCAGGAGTTGGGGGTGGGGGAGAGAAAGGGGGAAAAAATGAAGTATGCTCTTGCATGAAAGGAGCAAATACCTGCCTTTTAGAAAATTGTAAAGAGAAAGGTCAAAACTACAAGTGCCT
>JAVCKT010004155.1:14752-25914 GCA_032273925.1 Rhynchotus rufescens
TGGATAAATACACAGTGTTTTGGAAGGAGAAGGTTACAAGAAGAAAAAAGCCAAACTACTCACCATTACCAACAAGAAATTGTAGAAAGACATGAGGTGAGAAGTAGCTTTCCAGTGCTTACACCCTACCGTGGCCCCAGGGAGGAAGAAGGACAAGTCTGGCTGGCATAGTATGAATATCATTCTTGAATGACCTGCTTCAATGCATGAGCTGCAATTCTAAAATACATGCCAACACAAATGTAAGGCTAACAGCATAGTGGAATACATCCTGCCTTCTTTGATGTCTTTGCAGGCTTGTAAGAGAGCAATCTTACTCAAGGACAAAGATGTATCTGGATGATACTACTTTTTATCTTATTATCTAAACTGCATATATACACATTAATATTCCCATGATCACTTGAGGCAGATTCTGTTATTCAGAATTCTGCACTTCATGAGCAGGAAGAATTCCATTACATTTTGAAGACTCACACAGTGACGCTGTGAGTGAATTCTGTCCAGGCATTTCCATTTTCCAGGCATTTCAGGGGAGAACAATGTATTTCTTGTGTTTTTTGGTGAGTGAATAGTGGAAGCTCTGAAAGCAAAATATACCTGAGGAGGCCAGCAGAGGTTGCTGAAGCAAACAAGTTCCATATTAACTATTTTCTGTTAAATCATAGCATATTTGATGTGAATATAATATCTTTTCTTGAAAAATATATGTTTATTCATTCAAAAGTTTTTTTTTTAGCTGAAGGTTTCTGCTGTATATATTTCCATGAAAGCAGAATTTTGCTGAAGATACTGGATCAAAAACATTGTTAGTGTAAATGCAGTGGCATCGGTGAGTAGAATTATAGCAACAATTTGATTTAATAAACCAAAATGTATTGTATTCTTGAATTGTTTTAAAATCTCCAGACTAATCTTATATCTTGGCTCCAATTTAATGAACCAAAGTGAGACACTTGCAGTGTCTTAACAAATGTGAGCAAACGACCTCACATCTTCACTGCCATGCAAGCGAGGGAAAGGAGTTTTTGAATGGTTGAGTTTTGTTTTGCTTTGTTGTACTGGAAAAGAAAAAAGTCTCCCTTGAAAAAAATTTAAAAAGTGAAAAATCAGAAAAGTGTTTTAAGATGTAGTAATTAAGTTGATTCCTGTCATCCAGTTACAGAAGAAAGAAAAACCTTGAGAAGCCGTCTCCAAAGGCCAGCTCCTGAGCCCAAAGCAGTTACATCTAAATCATTCTTGACAGATGTTTGTCTAACTTGTTCCTAAAAATCTCTGGTGATAGTGATTCTACAGCTTCTCCAGGTGGTAAATTCTCTAGCTGCAACTTAAACCCATTAGTCTTTGTCCTAACTCTTTAGGCACAGGCATAATTTATTACCTCCGCTTTGTAGCAATCTTCTACATTCTTGAAGATTGTTATCATGTCTCCCTTCAGACTTTTCTAGTCTAAACAAAGTCAGGTTATGTTTTCCATTCATTTTTGTTGTTCTCTGTATTTTCTCCAGTCCGTGTGGCTCCTTCTGGAAGTGCAGTGCTCCCAGCAGGTTACACCACGATGTGCTTTATCCATGCTGGGTGGTGACTTGATACATCCCACATCTGGCATTCCTGATATGACATTCCACTGTGTGTTCAGTTTGTGTACAGCAACGTGGCACGACTGACCAGTGTTCAACCCATAAGTTTGCTGGAGCCTTTTCTGAGGACTTGCTAGTAGGAAAGTTGCTGCCCATTTCAGAGGTGTGCGGCTGAGTCTTTCTTCCCAACTGCATAACTTCACACTTTTCCATGTTGACTTTTTTCCCCACATACTTCAGCTCATTTTTCCAAATGGCTGAGATCATACTGAATTCTTGCCCCATGTTCCCAAGTGCCTTCAGCCCTTCCTAGTTTATTATTACCTGTAAATTTAATAAATGCACGGTAATGATGCAGGAGAGTGTAGGAAGTCAGTCGCCTGGTAACTTGGCTCCTCATTATGTATTAACTGCCAAAGAAGGTGTTCTGTTTATTACACTTATTTTAATTTGTGGGGAGAGAGGGAAGGATGGACATTCACTGAAATAACTAACTGAAATTACTGTCTTATTCTACTCCTCCAGAAGAGACAAGGCACTTAGCCTTTTACTGCAATGTTATTGCTTGAGGTCGATGGCATGTGAGTGCTGTCATTACTTTGCTATGTCATAGGTAAAATGTTATATTCCTATGCTCATGAAGATTTTGTTAAGGTGCCCTTGTCCTCTGTTGTAAAATAAAAAGCACTCACTTTTGCATATATGTATATATACACTCTAAAAATACTGTCTGAAGACATGGGCTTTGAAAAAAAAATGTTCGTTTGTCTACCAGCTCTAGGAAGAGTTCCTATGAGAAAATCGACTTAGACTAGGCAGACTAGCTACAGTGACTTCACATTTGTTGCAAAACTAATCTCTGCATTCATTTTCAAAGAGACATTCCTCATTTGCCCTAGTAAAAGTGAGAGTAATAAAAAATCTGACTTTTCTTCCCTGTAGAGGCCTTGTATTTAAGGAGCAGCGAATGCTGCAGTTTTGCTGTGTTTGCTCAAACTGAAAGGATTTGCAAATTTTGGAAAGGACTAGTAAAAAAAAAACAAATTGATACTTTAATCCTCAAGTTAGCTTTTTCCGAATATTTATGAAGCTTTCATATAGATGCCACAACATTCCACTATAGGACTGGCAGTTCCAGAAGACTGATTTCTAGACTCCCAGCTGCTGTTTCTCTCATTAGCTGTGTCAAATACAGGGAGCTTGCAATATTATTGCATAAGTTTTCTCTGAACGGTTGAATTAACAGAAGAAAATAATTATATGTTTTTTTTTAAGGCCAGAGGAAAAATGCAGACTATCTGAAGTAAGCGTTTCCCTCATTGTTTCTTCTTGATGTAGAGTTTAATAGCAATTAAAGCGAAGGCTAAAAGTAAACCTGCATTTGCAGTGCCTTGTTTTCAATTTAAAGGAAGACAGAACTTGAAAATTCTGGACCTTATTAGTCTTGAATCCTTGGTAAGACAACATTTTTTTTTAATCCCTACCTGTTAAAAAAAAAAGAGTTCTAGTCCAGTGTCCTTCTGATTGGGCAGAGAGTTGTGTTCAGCCAGGTTGAATTCTGCTCTTATGGGGGAGAAGCATATACATAGGTAAATACTTGTTGCACATGTCATTATTTAGAACCACAATGAGAAACCAAGTCAGAAATGGGACCTGTAATGTAAATAGAGGCCCAAGTTCAGGATTAACAGGCATTTTGGCTGAATATTCCCTGTTTGTTTGTGGAGTCTGGAAGGGCAAGCTCATCCTAGAATTTACTTACAGTGTGAGCTGTGAAAAATAACAGTGTGTAATAATAACGTAGCTGCACTTCTGCTTCCATGCTATGCCTCAAGGATCTGCCAGAATGCTTGGATTAAGCACTTTTTACTTTCCCAGGGCAGCACCTGCCCCTAAATTTACCATTTAAGCTCTCATTTTGGAAGAGAGAAATGACGGTATATACTTTGCCCTCCCACAATGCCCAAAGGTATCTCATTTTACCAATTTGTAGACAAGACTAACAGGCAGCTACCAATCCCAGGATAAAATGTGTTGCCTCATGTCTGCGCACACTGACTTGATGACCAAAAATCTGTGCCCCTGGGGAGGATGCAGGTTTCAGTAGTAATGATTCTAGAAAAGAGACCAGAGGCTGACAGTACTCTTGGCCTAAATCCAGGTACTTAGCTAGGGTTACACCAGAGGGAAACTTGGCCTAATGAGTATAAAATACGCTCTCCACAACCGAAGATAAAAAGGCATTTTGAGGAAAGGAAATAGCAGCTGAACAAATGAATGAAATGCCTTCTGCCTTATGTGAATCTGGCCTATGAAAAATACATCTGGAAAAAAAAAAACTTTTTCTCTTCTACTTGAAGTCATTGTGATCAGGGGTCTGATGTGGTGATATGTTTTATTTTACCCATTCTTCCCCTTTCTTCCCACCCATGATGTCATAACAGAGTGTTAACTTCTGTTATGATACTATGGAGCACAGTGTGGAACTGTGGGATGCAGTTAATGCAAATTGATGTCTTGTTTTGTTTTCATTTACTGATTCTAAGTCTTTTTCATCCAATGCAATTCCCTGATTTCATAATCGTAATATCTACTGAACTCAGTTAAGAAAATGAATCTGTATAGTAAGATGTTTGTAAAAATGTCATTTTAGATTTCATTCAGGAGGCATACCGATGTATGTTTATTGTCCAACTTTATCAGTATTTTAGACTCTTGCATTTTCCAAATTCCTACTCTGAAGTCTAATGCAAATATTCTTGGTCATCTCTCTTTTAAACACCTGAAATGATCTGCATGCTGAAAACAGCAAGAATAATCTGAAACCCAATGACTAAAATAAAGGCTATAGGATATGGATGACGTAAAAATATATAATTTGGGTGGAGGAGGGTGAAGGTTTAAGATTTTTTTTTTCTTCAAATTATATATTCACTAAAGGTAAGGAATTTGCACACTCTTTATCTATGTCATATTATACACACACCATCATCAACCTACACAGTCCTCTGGCAGACAGCCTGGAAAAACATTTTAAAGTCAATAAATGACAACAGGAACTAACACGCAGCAACATTGCTATGTATTTAATACTCAATGTAAGTAGTTGATACATTACTTAATAAGACACCTATAAAAATTGTAATTAGGAAGGGAAATAGCTTTCCCCAAAGGCAAGCCTGTAAGAAGGGTAAGATTTCCTCTTATAGTCCTTTTTTTACAAGTTCCTTTCTGGTAGATGGCCAAATTATGTGAAAGATACAAGAGCTTCAAGTCCGAGGCTTCTGTGAGAGTCACTGGGAACATGAAGTCTCTATCCCTTCTCTAGAAAGAAATTAGGAAAGGATGTTCAGAAAATGAGGCTCATTACCTATCTAATTTTAAGTATTTCTTTTGGTCTTATTTGCTCTCTTAAGGTTGTGGAATGCTATAAAGCAGAAAGGTTTTTGTTTTAAAGATCCTGAGTCGAGTCCCACAGGTCCTTAATGTCAGGTGACTCACTGAACAATTTTCAACTGTAGAACTGGCTTCCTGTGTCATAGAAACGAGATGTTTCTTTAAAAAGGATAAATGAAATGAAAAGAAGCAGAGTCCCCTCTTCAATGCTAACCCCTCCTCTTCAATACTAACTCTTCAATTCGGTTGGAAAAATTTATTAGCATAAGAGTCTAGGTTGAAAAGTAGTGTCAGAACGTGTTTTCTTAGCCTTTCCCATGTTTCTATTCATTGTGAAAATGGCTCTTCTAGCTCTTTTTTTGGAGGAGAAAAAAAAAATAGGAGAGTCAAATGAATTGCCTGTGACTCCAGAACTCATCCTTGGCATTTTTTTTTTCCTTAAGGGATAGAGGTTTGAAAAAGTTCAAAGTTACAGTCCTATTCAGCTGTTCTTCCCTCCCTCTTCCTTTGTCTTCATTCTTCAGAGTGGAAATGTGTATCTGGCTCCCATCTGAAATGAAATTGACAAACAGAGCTGTTAGTGGTGTTGGGGAAATGAGAGTCCTTCCCTGGAAAAATCCATTTATTTATTTATTTAATTAGTTAGTTATGAGGACAAAATGACAAAGGGTAAGTTTATTTCCTAATGCGGGGTGATTTCCAGGAAATACAAAATGAGACATTTTGCTAGTTTGCAGACAGACAGGATACCTCTCTTCACTGTTTTGCATTTTAAGGTAGCATGGGAAGATAACCAGCTGGCAAGTCAGATACTTGATAAGAGGACCCCCAAGATCCCAAAGAAGATACAGGAACCAGCTAGCAGCTGCTATGGTTTCCAAGCAGTGCAGGAAACAGCAGAGCCTGGGAACCTGTGGCTTTGGGATCTGGGAACCAATGTATTGAGGTCTAACCTATCAGTGGGCAGGGAACTCACCTGGAGCCTGTGATTCGACCTCCAGAGTGGCCCATAGCCTATGCTGGCCACAGTCTGTGCAGGCAGAAAGCCTGGAGGACTGATGAGATCTTCACTCAATTTTCTCTAGCCTCCAAGGTGTGGAAACCTCATGGCATCCAGATACCTGGCATCTTCTGGGGGAGCCTGAGAAAAAGAGGAGAAATGCGAGCCCCATACTGCTTGCCTACCTTGATGTGTGCAGAGGAAGCAGTCTGGGGAATAGATGGGCTGATTTAAAAAATAAGTGCCAAGCCTGTGGCAAGAAACATGGCAAATTTATTTCAGCAGTTGCCACAGAATCAGTCTTTTCCCATGGAAAATCTTAAACCAGATCTGGTTACTTTTTCTATTTTAATGAACTCGAGAACAGTATAGATCTGATTTTGAGGGGGCTAGAACAACAGTGGTCACCTGCTTATACAGGAGACCTCTGCAAATTCAGCCTAGAAGAGAATCTACTCTTCCTTTCCAGAGAACAAAATATGCTCAACAAAGAAAGGGCAGGCCTATATGCCATTTTAATAAGTGAATTGCCTTCCTTTGCACTAGTGTTCTCATAGATGCCCTGAAATCTCAAATTCCCAGGTTGAGAACAGCCCATTCTCATCAACTTCTTCTTACTTCCATGTTGCTTTTTGTAGGAGTGAAAAAGAATGCATTTTTTTCATGTTTTTGTCCCATAAATCATTGTCTGTTAAAGACTTTCTCATTTACAAAAATGCTTCAATCAGAAGATGAGGTTATGACTAGACTTACTGGCAAAATCCCAGAAGAAGTAGTAGATTCAGATTGCATCGGAGTGCACACCAACCGCATGGTACCTCCAGGCACATTCAGACTGTGAAGTATATTTGCTGAGTGTAGTTCCCTTGAGAGCTGCCAGACCTGGTAGATCACTTTGCCTTGGAGGGGTCTACATTTTGTAGCACAGCTCCACATTGTATTGACTTTGCTTTGTTGAATGAAGCAGGAAGTGGGAATGGCTTTCCTTGACTCCAGCTGACGTTTTAAAATCCATTGCTTGCCATCTGAATCTGTCATTTCTATTATTGCAGCACCTGCTCATAAAGGGACCCTGTGTTTCTATAAGAAGCATCTAGGCTGCAGAGAATTTATTTAGGGAATTGCTTAAGACATAGCTACACTTCATGTGCTGGAGAGCCAGTGTGTTAGAAGGGTTGGACCATAGCATGTAGCACTGCCCTGATGGTCTGTGCATGTGCAGGGACTACACCTCTGGCGCTAGATGGAATATGACTGTGACAGATCTGTGGGATGTCTGTTACATGTCCTAAGTCCTCCTATTCCACCCAGAAATCATTTGCAAGTAACACTGTGGAATAGCTAGCATTTTGGGCATCCTGCTTGACACAACCTCGAAAACACATCGGTGCAGAAATGAAGGCTCTTTGTAGAGTGGAAATTCAGTCATTAGGGTCTGAAGTTTATAAATGATCTAAGAAGACATGAAATACCACTGCATTGCTTTGCCATGATAAACCAATAACAGGGAGGCTAAAAAAGATGCTCTTAATTCTAAGTTAAAATAATCAAAAAGCCCTTTGAAAGAATTCAAAAGCATTTCAGATTCCAGCATGATTTATTTGCTCTAGCCTTGGCAGAATGCTACCTAAGCCTTTTTTTTCATCATCTGCATTAAAAGACTATATTCAAAACTACTCATATTAGCCAGGCTTCACAATTCCTTCCACTAAAGGAGCTGTACACATAGAAATGTGTTAGTACTGACACACACGGAAAGTTACTGAATGCGTAAAAGCAGCTCATGTTTCTTGCAAATGTAATAAAGAAATTCCAGTGGCATTTCTACTTCTGGGTAACTCAGTGGGTGGTTGAGAGGAATTTGTAACTCACTAATGAAAATTAAGTTAGATTGGAATATTAGTTCTTTGAGATTTATTATTTTGGAGGTGTCTGTGTGCCTGTGTGATAAAAAGACAATTCTGTTAGTAATTCCCTTCATCCCTCCATCTCCCCTTCTCTCCAGCCCTCCATTCCCCTATCTCTCCATTCATCCCTCCATCCCTCCTTCTCCTTCCATCCCTCTATCCTTCGGTCCCTCCATCCCTCCATTTCTCCATGTCCCCTTCATTCCTCCTTCCCTCTCTCCCTCCATCCTTCCATCCCTCTGTCTCTCCTTCTCGTCCATACTTCTTCCCTTCCATCCATCCTTTCCTTCCCCTTCCATCCCTCCTTTCCCTCCCTTCCCATCCCTCCTTTCCGTCTTGCACCCCTCCTTTCCCTCCCCTCCACCCCTCCTTTCTCTCCCCTTCCACCCCCCTTTCCCCCCTTTCCCACCCCTCCTTTCCCTCCCGTCCCCTCTTTCCCCCGCTCCGGGCGCGTGCCGGGGAGCGGCTCTCCGGGGCGCCGCAGCGGCCGCCGTTCCCGCAGGGCGAGCCCTTCCTGCGCACGGCGCACGGCGTCCTGCTCTGCTACTGGGACGGCACGGTGCACCACGGCCTCTGCCTGGCCATGCTGGTGGCCATGAGCCGGAGGTGAGGGCGGCGCGGCGGCCGCGGCGCGGGCGCGCGGGACCCCCGGTGTCACCCCGTGTCTCCGCAGGAGGAGCTGCAGGAGCCTGGGGCTCTTCTGGCTGGGCTCCGTGATGATGAGCATCGTGGTCTTCCTCCTCGGCAACCTGCTAGGTGCGGCGGTGGGGGGCGGCGCGGCGGGGGGCCCCGGGGCTGCGCTGCGATGCCGAGCGCGGCCGCTGCTCCCGCAGGGAAGCACAGCTCGGAGCTGAGCGCCGCCGTCCTGCTCAACGTGCCCTACGTGGCGCTGCCCGCGTGGGCCGGCCGGCGGCTCTTCCAGCAGCCGCGGGCGCTGCCGGAGCTCACGGCCGAGCAGGTGCGAGGGACGCGGGATGCGGGACACGGGAAATGGGGCACGGGACACAGGACATGGGATGTGGGACACGGAATGCACGACATGAGACGTGGGACATGGGACATGGGATGCAGGACATGGGACATGGAATGCGGGACACAGAATGCGGGACATGAGACATGGGACACGGGATGCGGGACACGAGACACGGGAAATGGCATGTGGGACATGGGACACGGGACTTTGGACACAGGACATGGGACACAGGACACGGAATGAGAGACACGGGACGCGGGATGCGGGACGCAGCATGTGGGACACAGGACATGGGACTCGGGACACAGGACACGGGACACAGGACATGGGACACAGGACATGGGACGCGGGACACGGAATGAGGGGCGCGGGACACGGGGCCGGGTGGCGGCGCTCCGGCCGCCCGCGCCGGGAAGCGGCAGCGGAGACGGCTCTGCCCCGGCGCAGGTGGCCGAGGAGCAGCGCAAGGGGCTGCACCGGCGGCCGCAGGACGCGGCGCTGATCGTCCTGCTGCTCCTGGCCGCCCTGTTCTCCTTCTTCAGAGGCATGGTGAGCGCTGGGGACGCCGAGGGGACGCTCAGGGGTGCCCGTGTCCCCCCCGCCACCGTCGCGCTCTGCCCGCCCAGGTGGTCCTGGACTGTCCCGCCGACTCCTGCTTCGAGTACATCTACCAGCACGAGCCGTACCTGCGCGACCCCGTCGCCTACCCCAAAGTGCAGGTGACACCGACGGCACCGGGACCCCGCGGAGCTCCGCGGCCTGACGGAAAGGGGACCAGGGACCCCTGGGACCCCCGGGACCCCTATGGCAGAGAGGACCTCGCGGAGTGGGTGTCCCCAGGGTGGGCGGTGGGTGACGCTGGCACCCGCCTGTCCGAGGGTGGCCCTGCTGTGACGCCGTCCCCGTGTCCCCGTGTCCCCAGATGCTGATCTACCTCTTCTACGTGCTGCCCTTCTTCTGCCTGGCCATCTACGGGCTGCTCCGGCCCGGCTGCGCCTGGATGCCTGACTGGAGCCTGGTGGTGGCCGGTGCCATGGCCCAGGTGAGCACCGCGGGACCAAGGGCACCCAGCACCGGTGCTGCCAGCTGCCCATCCCTCCGGGAGCCGTTTCCATGGCGATGCCCGAGCCCGATAATTACGTTTTTTCCCTCTGTGGATCCAAACGGAGCCGGGGAGGAGTGAGACAGAAATAGGCTGGAGCGAGCGGCCGCCGTCCCGAGCGGGGACCTGCACGGGGGGGTGACAGGAGGGCCCCGCGGGCACCCGTGTGACGAGGCGCGCCGTGCTCTGCAGGCGCAGTTCGCCCACGTGGGCTCCTCGCTGCACGGCCGCACGCCCTTCCCCTACCAGACCCCCGAGGACGCCCGCGGCACCTTCCTGGCGGCCAACGCGCTCTACGCGCTGGGCCCGCAGCTGCTGGCGCTGCGCTGCCTGCGGCGCCCCGCGTTCTTCCTGCCCGCCGCCGCCAGCCTCCCGTGCGGCAAGAAGCACCAGTGACGGGCGCTGCTGCCCCTGCCCTCGCGCCGGGACCCCCGGCGCCTCCCCCGGGGCCCTGGTGCTCTGCGATGCCGGCGGAGGCACCGCGGGAGCGGGCGCTGCACTCCGGACACGTGCATGGGAGGACCAGACCTCGGAGCAAAGCGGTGTTTACAGAATAAATGCCCTAAGGGGGCGGCTTTTTAACCCCCACGTGCCTGGGCTGCTGCCGGGGACCTTGTGGTCACAGATGCCAATGCGCTGTGCGCTTCCCACCGTCCTGATCCCATTCCGTGTGGGATCGCGGCGCCTTGCGCCCTTGCTGTGTCCTTGGCGCTGTGGGGAGACTTGGAGAAGCATCATCTCAGGGGCATAGGGGTGCATAGGGGTGCAGGAGGGTGCATAGGAGTGCAGGACAGGTGCACAGGGTGCAGGTTTGTGCACAAGGGTGCAAGCACATGCACGGGGTGCAGCAGGCTGCATGGAGGTGCAGGAGGGAGCACAGAGGTCCAGGAGGGCGCACAGGGGGGCAGGTGGGTGCATGGGGGTACAGGAGGGTGCAGAGGGGGCAGGAGGGTGCACAGGCATGCAGAGGGGTGCACAGAGGTGCAGATGGGTGCATAGGGGGTGCAGCAGGGTGCACAAGGGGGCAGGGTGCACACAGGGGTGCAAGCGTGTGCTGCATCTGCACACGCATGTGCAAGGACACACGTGTGCATGCCCTGGCACCGTCTCGGTGGGTGCACACGCGTGTCCCAGCTGCACGGAGGGGCCGGTCCCTGCCCCTGCCTCCCCCCATCATCGTTTCGCGGCGGGGGGGCAGCGCCCG
>JAVCKT010004158.1:0-24859 GCA_032273925.1 Rhynchotus rufescens
CTCCTCGTGGTCGTCGTGGTCGTCGTCGTGGTCATCCTCCTCCTCCTCCTCCTCCTCCTCCTCGTGGTCGTCGTGGTAGTCGTCGTGGTCATCCTCCTCCTCCTGGTCATCGTGGTCGTCGTTGTGGTCATCCGCCTCCTCTTCCTCCTCCTCCTCCTCCTCCGCTCCAGGATGAGCCCGGAGTACTCGCTGCGCTCCTTGCTGCTCATCATCCTCGCCACCTTCTCCGCCAACGCCAGCAACTGGCTGTGAGTAGCGGCCGCCGCGGGCACCGCTCGCCGCCGTCACTTGTTGCTCCGGGGGCAGCGGCGACAGAGCAGGTGCCGTCGGCATCGGTGCAGACGGGGAGACGGGTGGCTGGGGGATGCCGGCGCTTCGGGAGCAGCTGGGTGACTTTGCGGCTCAGGGAGACCCTCCCAAGATTGAATCCAGGCTCACATAGCACCGGACACTGCTCCCGGGAAAGATTTGGCAGGGTCCAAGTGCGCCAAGCGGAGGTTGCCTGGCCTTGGGATTTGACTCCGGGAAATGCGTCCTGCCATCAAGCTTCCTTCACGGACGGACGGAGTCTGCTCGGTGCGGGCCGGGGGGGACAGCGAGGGTGGCTGTGGGCCGTGGAGGAGCCCGGTGACATTGGGAAGCCGCTGAGCAAACACTGGAATAACGTGTAAGGTAAACAGGGGGCGGCAGGAAAGGCTCTGGAAAATTCCTGCGTGTTCACCAAGGCGCAGGGACGATCTTCCGGGGAGACCTGCATGGTGGAGGGCCTGGGGTCCCACAGCGCCTTCCCCCGCCACCGCTTCCAACGGCAGCCACCCTTGGATCGCAGCCGGTGGGACACAGCGCTCGGCCCGTTCCCGGCTCTGCCAGCGGTCAGAGCAGCGGCTCGGCCGGGGGGGATTCCCGTCGCGCTTGCAGCTCTCCCCCAACCTGCGGGCAGGTGGGCTTGGCGCCGAAAACACCTGGGTGTGCACCGGGAAGCGGCTCTACAGGCCGATGAGGCAGCCGTCTTGCCCCATGCCAGCATCCAACCCCGTGTTGGAACTGCTTTTCCGAGGATGCCCTCTATGCCCTGGGGAAGAACTGGCCCGAGGGTCCTGCTGGTGGGAAAACGAGCTTTCCCCGAGTAGCTCGCTGAGATGTGTTGGGATTTACTCCTCCTTTCCCTCTCCTCCCCTCTCCTTCTCCCGCATTTGGGATACGCGCCGCGAGCTTCTCCGAGAGCCAGGGGGATCCAAGCCGCCACGGGGACGATCTTGAAGCCACCGGGCTCCTGCCGAAAGCGTAGCAGGAAGCGGGGCAGAGCTTTTCCCGCAGGGAGAGCGTCCCACAAGGAAGCGGCCAGGGCAGATTCAAGGGGCGGCCAGCGCAGAGGTGCGATCCCGGCGGCTCCCTTGTGGCCGCTTTTGGGAAGCAGCTGGGACCCGGCAGCGCGGGGGGCTCATTCCTGCCAACAGGGGAGGAAAAGCAGATCCGTTTCAGTGCCTTTGAAAGAAGGGCTTGACTTTTCTTTTCCCTTTTTTTTTTTCCTTTTTTTTTTTTTTTTTTTTTTTTGGATGTTACAAATGTATCGGGATAAAAGGATCATCCTCCCCCCCGCCCTGCTTGGTGCTTTTTATCCTCTGCCTTTAGGATTAGGATGATTCCCGCTGTTTATCTTCTCGCATCAGAAACAAAAGCTGCCGGAGGCAATAAACAGGCTTAGGAGGATCCCAGGAGCTAGTAGATATCCGAGGAATGAGCGTGGCTCGCACAGCTTTGCTCGCCGTGCCGCCCGTCTCGTGCCCCTGCTTTCCCCCGGCCTTTCCCGCGGGCTGGGGGGGCCCAGGCGTCCGGCAGCTCTCCGCATACTTCTCGCGGCCTGTGTCTAGGTGTGGGCGCCGGGCGGCGAGCTTTGCTTTGCCAGAAACCTGCTGGATTAGTGCTTAAGCTCGTAGCGCCTTTTCCCTCCTCTCGACCTGTCCGAACTCGCATTCCCACCGGCGCTTCGCCCTCGCAACGCTCCAGCCCGGCATTTGCCGCCAAGCCGCGTCCTCGGTGTGCCTCGGCCCCAATAAAGGCAAGAGAGACCTGAGGCTGGATGAGACGTAGCCAAAATTGCCATGAAGCGGCCCAAGATGCTCCCTGCCTGGCAAGGAGGGGAACTTTGGGGGTGTTTCCTCTCTCTGGGGAGTTTTTCTCCATGTGCTGCCCATCATGGTGGCCTCGGGGCTCTGAATGCGCAGGGATGTCTGGCGCTCGCGGCAGCGCTAGGCTCGGCTTCTCCCTCCGTTGCAGCCTATGAGGTCGTATTTCAGGTGAGCCGTGCTGGGTTTGGTGCTCGCAGCTCGCTCGGTGCACGCCTGCGTTTGGGGACGGCGCCGCCGGTTGCTGCCCTCGGAGCCCGGCTTGCAGCTCGGCACGCTGCAAGGTGCTCGGCCTTGCACGGGGCTCTGCGAGCGTCTCGGGGCCAGCGACGGGAAGCAAGGGGCAGCTTCAGAGCACGCACTGCCAGGCCAAGCTTTTGCAATAAGCAGCCCTAGGCCATTTCCTTCTTTTTTTTTTGAGGTGCATCTCCCTGGTTTCCACCGCGGTTTTGCCCCAAGCCCACCTTGCTTTGGTCGAGTGCAAGATTCTTTGAATCGTCTTTGCGACTCTCCCCTTTCCCACCCGGAGAGGAACCGGTCCAGCCTTTCCCCTGGGCAGGTGCACTCGCTCCTGGGCAACGTGCTCCTGCTGAGCGCTGCTCCCCTCTCCGCAGGCTTTTTTGGGTACAAGATCCGGAGAATTATCCCAGTTGCATCTGTTCTGGCAGTGGGGTGGGCCATGCAGAATTTGGTGGAAAATGACCCAATTTCAAGGGGTGCCACAGCCCCTGTGATTCTGCCAGAGCTGCCAGTGTGTCACACAGCCCTTCCCTGCCTTGATGCGGTCACGGGATGTCAGCGGGCAGCAAGTGACACCCACTCCCAGGAGGACACGGGGAGGGAGCACCCAAGTGACAGCTTCCTGCATCAGAAATACGTGTTGATTTTAAAATAATAATTATTATTATTAAATTAAATTTAAGTGCAGCAAACTGCGGGTACAGCTGCAAATGCAAGTGACAGCACGAAATGGCATTTCGCGCTGTAGCCCTTGGCTAGCGGTTGCTCCTGAATCCGCGAGTCCAAAATGGCCTTCAGCTTTGCCATGGAAGCATCTACATCACTCTGCTCAGAGCCAGCATCCTCTCCTGCAGCTCATCCTTGTGGATGGAGAGGTTTCTTAGGGCTTCCTTGGAATCGTGAAGATGTGGCAAAGTCTTTCCTCCATGTTCAAAGGAAGTTTCCCAAGTGGATGCTGCTCTTGGGGTCCTGACTCATCTTCTGGTCTTCTCCAGGGTAGCGGTGGGGCAGGTTGGGTGTTTGCTCAACAGCACAAGCCAAGGTTGAACTTCAGAGCTCTTTCATCCTTTTACTGTCTCTGATAGAGGTTTGAAGTGTTGCTCCTGTTGGCTGTCCTCATGGAAATATTCCCCAAATGAGACAGCTCTCACACCTGAAACTTGTTTGTTTAGAGAAAACGTGACATTTCTGCCCCCTCTATGACATCTTACACATCTTCTGTGGCCCTCCTCTACTGGGAATTTGTCCGTGACTCCAATTTCCCCCTTTTCCCGTGGTGGGGAATCCCTTCCCCTCTCCTTCTTGCTCTATCTGCCAACTTCCATGGCTCTTCTAATGCTTTGTTGTCGTTCTTCCTCTCCAAATTATCATCCTTTTCCTCATTTTTAAGCGTTTTTTTTCCTTCTTCTTATACTTCCTTGGCTTTGAGGTTACCTTATTTGCCACCCTGCAGGTAGGATCAGCTGCAGGTGCCTAAATTATGGAGCTTTGACTTTGCTCAATACACTGCGGGTGAAGAAGGAGAAAAGTGCTTTCTGCTGATTTTGATCTGCTCAGATCATCGGCCTTAATAAAAGGGAGTTTGTGCTGCAAGTGACTTGTCTGAATGAAAAGGCAGGAGAAAAGAAAGATAAATGTGGTGGTGAAGAGAGAAGGTGACGCTTGAAGGAATGACTTGGACAGGAATGGGTCATTTGGTCCTGCCATGCCAGTCTTGCTGTCCATGGGAGTAGATGGAATAAGGATTTGCCCCAGGTTTCTACCATCTCGATGCAGGAAAATGAAGTTTTGAGTAAGCTCCTTATTTAGGACCAGGCGAGGTGTTGGATCTGGGTTGCCATGGTGACTGTGGGCTGTTGCAGATGGTTTTGGTGGCCCTCCTGAGCTCCAGGGCCCCAGGAAGATCCCTGGGAGGATGGAGGGTGGGAGCACCCCTGGGTGCTGGGGAGGGGAGAGCATCTTTTTCCCTAACCCTTCCCTAACCCTGCACCTGCCCCAGAGGGGGAAAAGTGAGATGTCCCTGCCCTGTGGGGACGGGGAGCAGGGCGATGCTGCACCAAAGCCTTCTCAGCCACCCCAGAGCTTGGCAAAGCTCCTTGCACCCATCCTTGGTTTGACCCCTGCATCCTGGAGCGGGACAGGAGCTCGCCAAGCAGCAGTACTTTGGGAAGGTAATACTCCTGGGAAGTAGGAGACGGGTGGCAAGCTGGTGGCTCTGGTGGACCATAGCGTTTTGGGCGTGCAGGGGTGGCCACCCTTGAGGACGGGGACGTGCACAGGCTGCGGAGGCACATAGAGGATCTGCCATGGGGGAGAGAAGCCAGAGCAGCATTCTGGACAGTTTCATCCCATTTGCCTGCCTTGCAAAACAAATTACCAGAGCCTTTCTTGGAGAGCTGTTTCCATCTTTGAAGCATCTTTCGCCTTTGTGTTTTTTTCATCCCAAAAAGCATTAAGTGCTTGTTGGGGAGGCGTCTTATCAGGCGCATCTGCTTGGAAAGGCTTGAAAGGCCCTTGTCATGCTGCTCTTCTTGCAGGCTCTGAATTTATAGCTCCTCATTGCCTGGAGAATCCCACCGAGCTGGGAAGTTTATTAGGAAAGGGGCTGACGCCTCCATGGCAAGCTGAGCTGAGGCTGATGCGGCTGTTGCACCTGTGGCATCGCTTCCTTCTGCCCAACCTGTGGGATTTGGTGCTGGCACGGAGGTGCAGAGCCCGATTTCAGCTTTGGAGAGCTGCGTGGCTGCTCCTCCTCCGGCACAGCTGTGCCCTCAGGAGCAGCAAGCCCTGGGCAAGGCTCTTTAGCTGGTATAAAGGCTAAAAGCACGGTCGGGGCTGAGAACACGGCCAAGAGGCGTTGCACCGAGTGACCTCCGGGTGCACGAGGAGCACCAAGCTCTTGACAAGGCGCCACGCAGACTCCCCGCGGGCTCCGCGAGCCCGGGCGCCTTTCTCACCGTTGCATGCGTGCAACCGAGCTGGTGAATAATTCTGCTGATGCACAGAAGGGCAAAGCCTGCGCTCTCCTCCTGGGGCGGGCTGAGGGGAGGAAGAGGCCGGGACAACGGGATTTTGTGGCTGAAGTCAGCAGATCCGGCTCTCGGGATGCCTGGGAACAGGAGCCGCTTTTGCACAGTCACTTCTGGGAGGCAAGCAGTGCTTCCAAGCAAAAAGCCCTTTGCAGGATGTCGTAACTTGGAGGAGGAGAAAGAAAACAAGCAAAAAAAAAAATAAAAATAAAGCAAGCCGCAAGCTCTGCAGGGCTGGGAAACACAGAGTCGAGGAATGAGATTCTCAGAAAGCTGCCTGCGCCTGGCACTCCTGCCTCTCCGCATGGACGAGGGAGCAGCGATTCCCAGGGACCCCGGAGCTGAGCGCAGTCGACAGGGGCAAGCGTGAGTTTTCCCGGCGCAAGGCATTGGATCGCCCTGTCCCGAGGCAGGACCCGGCTCTGCTGGCAGTGCTGCCTTGAGGTCTTTCCCGCTTTGTGAGGCTGGGGCAGGAGGACAAGGGCGAGTGCCCATCCCAGAGCCCTGGGTCGGGCGGCTGGGATGTGCCAGCTGCACCGGGGAGGCTGTGGCAGGATGCTCCACGTCCGCAGGCCCGGTCGGATCGAGCCTGTTGGAATCGAGCATCCTGCCTGCATGTTTGGAGATTGCTTGCGGGACACTCACTCCGAAGGGGCTCCCATGACACCAGCGCTCTAGTGGCTCTGCGCATCCTTCCCCAAGGTTGGGGCCACCTCCACTCCATCCCCACATCCATCTCCTCAGCATTTCTCACCTGGACAAATACCCGGCAGCTGTGATTGCAAGCGGGGCCGGCGGCAGAGGTGCCTGGTGCAGGTGGTTTCGCCTCCATCCGGCTCCTGCCTCCATCCTCCCTGCTCCAAACCCCGCTGGTGGGAAAGCTCTCAGGAGCTCTCCTGGAGCCATCCTCCGGGAGGAAAGTCCTTCGGAGGGAGATGTTTGCCGGTGACAAGCGCGCAGCCGTGCCGGGGGAGCAGCGTGGCATCTGGAGCTGGCAGCCCAGCGTTGGTGCTGCTTGTTTTGGCTGACTCCAGAGACCTCTGCGTTTTTCCTAGTAGCACTTGGATGTGATGGTGCTCAGGAGACCTCTGATCGGGCACATTCAGCCACTGCTGAAAATATCCCCCCTTGCAGGCAATAGAGGCAAAGGGGAACCGGCTCCCCACGAGACGGGGCATCAGGGATGCGGCGGGACGGTGGTTGGGCTCAGCTGGCCCAAAACACCCCTATGGCCGCTCATCAAGGTGGGGAGGAGAGGTTGGGTGTCCCCAGCTTGGGGGGCTCCCCAAAGCTGCCGTGTCCTAAGGGGTGACGGGGGCTGTCATTGCAGGTACCTGGCGAAGCTCTCTTCAGTGGGCAGCATTTCTGAGGAAGAGACCTGCGAGAAGCTGAAGGGCTTGATCCAGCGGCAGGTGCAGATGTGCAAGAGGAACCTGGAGGTGATGGACTCGGTGCGGCGTGGCGCCCAGCTGGCCATTGAGGAGTGCCAGTACCAGTTCCGCAACCGCCGCTGGAACTGCTCCACGCTGGACACGCTGCCCGTTTTCGGGAAGGTGGTGACACAAGGTGAGCTGGACAGACACACGTCCAAGACTTGCTGGGTGGTGGGGAGCCTCTAGCAGTGACTTTTATCTGCCAGGACCCCAGCGCTGGGGCTTATGGCAGGGAATGGTTGGGGCTGTTTTTGCTGCATGGTGGGGAGCAGTGCGGGAGGATCTCAATGTCCTTCCATCACTGGTGCATCCTCTCCTGAGCCTCTTCCATGGGTGGCCATTGCACCTGGGCGCTGAGGGAGCAGCCTGGGTGCCCAGCCTTCCTCTCCCAAGAACACGCCAAGTTCAAGGAGGACCCCAAGAGCACGAGTGTCTCCATGGGCTGATCCCCATGCCGAGCAGCCTCCCTCTGCAGCAGGATGCGGGATGGATCCCGCCTCTTCTGCCGGCAGCGCTGCCGGAGCACAGGGAGCCGGCGGCAGGCGAGGCCGGGGGAGGACAGCCCTCTGCCGCCCAGCGCGAGGAAAAACACAGCGGTCCTCCCCGCACCGCGCTGCCGGCTGCGGAGCCACCGGGAAAGGCCTGGAGCCGGGATAGCCCCTTACAGCCCCGTCCATCCCGAGCACCCAGCGCGGGGCTGTGACCCACGGGGAGCAGAGCGGGAGCACGGGGATGGGGACGCAGTGGGAGAGACCTGGCAAGGCTTGGAGTGCAGGGCTGGAGGGGAAACCTGCTCTCTTCAGCCTCTAGAGACCCTGACCGTCCTCACCTCCCTCCAGGTGCTGCTCGCAGCTCTGCTCTGCTGGACGCTGTCCCCTCTTCCCTTCCCAGGACCCAGAGGTCCAAACCTTCCCCAGCTCCCTGTTTGGCTTGCCCTCCCCTTCGAGGCCAGGGTGAAGATCCCTCCTTGCGAAGCTTCAGGACTGGAAATACCAGAAATACCAGAAACTAAAAGTCGCCTCTTTTTAAGCAGCCGCAGCACAAACCCACCAACACGATCCTACTATTAACCTCGAATAACTTGGAGGCGCTTCAGTCCCCGCACTGGCTGGGTCCTCCCCGGCCACAGGCACCACTGGGGGCCAGATTGCAGCTTGGCCACCAAAGGCCGCCTGGCGACCACCAAAGTAGCTGCCCTCTGCCTGACTGGAGAGCAAGGGGCAAGCTCTGCTCACCAGCTCTCCTGGCTGTGTCCTCAGTGGATTCAGACAATGCAGGAGACCCCCCAGGCTTATGCATGGAGGTCTTGGACAAACTGGGCAAAGGGGAGCACTGCAAGCCAATTTTGGGGAGGCGCCTGGAGCTACAGAATCTTGTACAAGAAGACGTCGGGTAGGTGCAAGCTATGGGAGATGTTCCTCAATGTGAAAATTGGCCACGGGAGCAGAGCTGTGTTGGCCAGAGGAAGGACTTCCCGAGCAGTTTGGAGAACTGCAGAACAGCCCCTCCTGGAAAGCTTGTCCCCGTGCATGAATGCAGCACTTACCTCCCTGATTGCCAGGCCATGCCCATCGCGTTCACGTTTTCACCCTGCAGGGCTGCTCCCAGCTCTCTGCAATGCAGGATCTTGCACTTTCTCTGCTGAGCCTGGTCCAGGTTTGATGCTCAGCCAGGTTTGACGCTCAGAGCATGCCTGGGAGCAGGGAGCATGGGTCTCCTGCATAGGTTCTGGAGCAGAAAAGGCTCCTCTGGAAAGCTCGTGTGTCTCTGGTAGGATTTCCCACCACCTCTTCTGTCACTGCAGGGACGCGGGAGGCAGCCTTCGTCTACGCCATCTCTTCAGCAGGGGTGGCCTTTGCAGTGACCCGGGCCTGCAGCAGCGGTGAGCTGGACAAGTGCGGCTGCGACCGCACGGTGCAAGGGGGCAGCCCGCAGGGTGAGCACGGGGCTCTCGCGTCTCTCTCCTTCCCCTAACCTCCTCGGGGACCCGTTCCCCGACGGATTTCCATTTCAACGCGGGCAGCGTGTTCCACGCACCCTCTCTGCTCTAGGCTTCCAGTGGTCAGGCTGCTCCGACAACATCGCCTACGGCGTGGCCTTCTCACAGTCCTTTGTCGACGTCCGCGAGAGGAGCAAAGGGGCCTCTTCCAACCGGGCGCTCATGAACCTCCACAACAACGAGGCCGGGAGGAAGGTAAGGCTGGCGGCATCTGCTTGGGGTCCACAGCTACCAGTTGGGTTCTTTGGGCTCCTCTTAAGGCCATCAGCTCCCACGGGGGGACATGGGTTGCTGCACATCACGTCCTGCATCCCGGGTTGATCATCCTGTCCCACTCCTTGTGTGCACATCTATTCCAGACCTCTGATTTCGCTGCAGGGCAATGTCCATCCCAGGTTGACCATCCTGTCCCCTCTCTTGTGTGTGCTCCTCCAGGCCATCCTCAACAACATGCGGGTGGAGTGCAAGTGCCATGGTGTGTCGGGCTCGTGTGAGTTCAAGACGTGCTGGAAAGCCATGCCACCCTTCCGCAAAGTGGGCAACGTGCTGAAAGAGAAATTTGACGGCGCCACAGAGGTCGAGCAGAGCGAAGTGGGCTCCACCAAGGTGCTGGTGCCCAAGAACTCCCAGTTCAAGCCGCACACAGACGAGGACCTTGTCTATCTGGACTCCAGCCCCGACTTTTGTGACCATGACCTCAAGAACGGCGTGCTGGGCACCAGCGGGCGCCAGTGCAACAAGACCTCCAAGGCCATCGATGGCTGTGAGCTCATGTGCTGCGGCAGGGGCTTTCACACGGACGAGGTGGAGGTGGTGGAACGGTGCAGCTGCAAGTTTCACTGGTGCTGCTCCGTCAAGTGCAAACCCTGCCAGCGGCTGGTGGAAATCCATACGTGCCGGTGATGCCCGGCGGGGAGCAGCCAGGCTGGGCCTAACCTCCTCTAATGGACCCTGCTTCTTTTCCCTCATCCTGCGGCCAGGACTGGAGGAAGCAACCCAGACGCCGCAAGGAGAGGGCAGCTCTTTTCAGAGACAGAGCCCTGGAGGAAAACAGATTTTAAAGAAAAAAAAATATTTAAAGTTTAGAAAAAAAAAAGTGAGCAATGTATTTTTTTTTTGTTTTGTTTTTCCTGTTTGCTGTATTTATTGCTGAAGCCAGAACCCCCCGGTCTCCTCTGGGGCCATGCTGCTTTCAGTGGCAGGCTGGGGACCTGGTACTGTTCCTGCCTGCATCAGCCGCGCTCCTGCTGATGCCAGAGCACAGTGGATGGCAGACACTGGGACCAAACCGAGTATTAGGGATCTTCCTTTTGCTTGAGACCTGCGCTGAGCATTCTGGAGCACCGCTCGGCTTGCCTAAGCCAGAAGAGAGGAGCTGGGGCTGCTGCAGAAGACAGAGGGGTGGTGGCAATGGGCTGGCCCCACTCCCTGGGTGTTAAGCTCAGTGGATGAAGGGGGCATGGGACACACTCACCTCCCTTGGCTGTGGGGTGCTCAAAGGCCTCCTGAGTCTTAGCCCCATTTTGGGGCTGATGCGATGGTCGCTGTGATTTCCAGGAGCATCATGGTGGTGGCCACATGATGTCCTTTTAGATGCACCCACCAGAGCTGAAGGAGACGATGTGCCGGCCCTGCTCCCTTCAGCCCCGCCTTGCCTCTCTGGCTGAGCTGGGAACCATGGTGCCAGCGACCCAAAGGGTCCTAACGAAGCTGAGACCTGGGAGGCAGGGAGAGAAATCCCTGCAGATTTCTCTTCCTCCTTCCCCTAACCGCCCTCACTTCATTTCTCAGCATCCCACCAGCTCATCTCCTCCTCCATGTGCTCCGCAGGGGCTTTTCCATGGCTGGTGTTGGGTCAGTGAACAGGAGGTGCTGGGCACGTTCAGCCTCCATCCCTGGAGCAAAGCTATGGATCGCGGGCTGCAGAGGAGGACGGATGCTGCAGGGGTGCAGGGCGGGCAGTGCCGGTGCCCTGGGTCCCAGCTGGCATCCCTGGGCACCACAGAGCCCTGGCTCGTTCGCCGCACGCTCGCCGGGCTCCCCTGCCCGCTCCGACCTCCTCCCAGCCTGGGCTCGGCTTAGCACAGCGTCCTCGCCGCGGGTCCGAGTATTTGGAAAACTAACAAGCAGTGGGGCACTGCGAGGGGAGGCGGGCCGGGAACCAGCGCCGCTCTCCCTCACCCACTTGGCCGCAGCGGGGAGGCGCGAGGGAGCCGAGCAGAACCGCGGAGCGGCACCGCCGGCCAACAGGGACGGCTGCCCTCCACAGCGGGCACCGGCGCCGAGCTGGCCCCGCTCCACCCTGCCCACCCAACAAGCTCCGGGGTCGGAGGGAGGTTGGTCCTTGCAAAGCCCAGAGCTGCTTTTCTCCCTTCCCGGCGAGGGGAAAGGTTAGGGGGAAAAGCAGACACGCATTAAATCCCGTCTGCGCCGTGGCAGTGATGGGCCGGGGGAGCGGCTGCGCGCGCTGGACGGGCTCCAGACACCGTCCGGCTGCTCCCAAGGCTGCGAGTCCTCAAGAACCTCCGCGACTGCTCCTCCCGATCCCAGCTCGGCACAGGGCAGGCCACCGAACCCAGGCCAGGGGCCAAGTTTCCTTCTCGTTGTCCATCTAGGACGAGGGCCAGAGCGCAGCGAGACAATCCAGATCGGCGTGCAGATAATCTCCGCGCACGGGATTTTTCCAAGCTGCGATGAAAGGCGATCCCTGTAAATGTCACCCGGAGATACCCCGTCTCCACCGCGCGCTCTGGCTCTTCTCACAGCTACAGATTTCAGCACCAGCAGGGTGGTTTGAGGGGGAAAACGCCATTTTCCTATGCATGATGTCCATTAAAGAATGAGTTTGCGCTGAATTATCTCCTGACAGTTGCCGGTCCGGGAGCGGCAGAGCCTCATGGACAGCATCCAGGGAAGGCCAGACCCACTCGGGGCTATCCCGGTGCCTCTTTCCGATGTCCCTGGAAGATGTCGGTTTGCAGAGCAGTGTTTCAGCTCTATTTCCCAGCGCTGGTCTCCTGGTGAGCATGTGGCCCCACGCAATGGCGATGGGAAGTGTCACCACACACGGTGCAGTTGCAGTCGAGGACAGTGATTTGCCCTCATGGGTGCAACCTCTCCTCAGATTCTTCTCTAATCTTCTGCTCTAACCACTTGCCACCTTTCTGGCTCAAGAGGCCACTTGGCTTAATTGCGAGTCTGACAGCAACTTGCTCCTGCCGAGAGGGTGCTGATATTCATCCAATCAACGTGTTTTTTCCAGCATCCTGGAAAAATCCTGCTGGGGTCATCAGGTGGGTCTGGGCTTCACCTCTCATCATGAATCGTATAGAGACATCGGTCTCTCCGTGATCTCTAGGATGGAGCAGGATGATCGCATCCTCCTCCCAGGCTCATTCCCACTCCGACAGGGACCTCCGTCCCTGACGCATCTGAGGATGTTCCCTCAGGGCCACCACTCACTGGTGTTGCCCAGTCCATGTTGTCCAGTGCTAGGTCGCCCACTCTGCTCCCCCCACATCCCTCTCCCAGCGCTGGCCCCATTGCCTCTCTCCGACCTCCTCCTCACCTCCCTCAGCACCCACTCCCCTGTGAGCTCATCTCTCTCCCGAGGCCTCCCAGGCTGTCATCTCCACCCAACTTCTCCCACTCATAAATCTTCCTAGATGTCCCAGCACCAGCTCAAAGTCACTGGGACAGAAATAGGACATCCTCTCCAAGCCTCTCCACCCTGCTCTGGCAGCTGGGAAATTCTGTGATTTATTTTTTTCTGTCCCCCCTTTCCCCCACCTCCCAACATCAGCACTATCTTCCACTCCTTTCTCCTCCTATTCTCTTCTCCCTCTTCCCGTGGGGAGCCCATCCCGCATGTCACCCATGTCCATCCTTGGCTGCTCCATGCTCCTCTCTGGGCTTCCCATCTGTCTCCTCCATCCCCTGGCCTGAGCTCGTGGGTAGAGCCCTTATTTTTCTTCAGCTGTTTTGGCCACCTCACCCTTGCCTCCTTCAGCAGTGGCAAGCCCATCCATCACTTCCAACCATCTCATCCAGGCACGTCCGCAGCCTGCGGGCACAGGCCTCGCTTGCTGTCCTCCTTGCAAAGCAATGAAATCACCATGGATAATGTTAACGCTGTCCAAGCAGAGCATTAAGTCAAGATATTTTAAGGACAGGGCAGTCACAGAGCAGAAGACATATCCTGCAGCAAGACCTTCTCGGAGAATCAGAAATGATGGGTGTCCCCTTGGCCTGATACACCCATGTGGGGTTGTCCTCTGGTCTTCCTCATCATCACTGAAGGTGTCAGTGATGCAGCTGGCACTGGGTAGGGCCCTTTGACCAACCCCAGCGCCGCGGCAGAAGGACACAGAAGAGAAGGACACAGCAGAGCCTTGACAGCAGCAGGATGCCGGGACAGCGGGAGGGCACCCAGCCAAGCACTCCTCAGAGAGGCCTCCCGACCCCGGCTGCCAAAATCCCGCTTTAAGCACAGGAAAATAAATTGTGCAACCTGCCTTAGACGGGATGGTAACACCCCGTGCAGATGGAGGGGGAGCCTTATAATCTGGCGACAAGTCCCTGCCTCATCCCAAATCCAACCATTAGTATTTCCTCCAACCTGTGAGCAAGAAGCAGTGGCTAGGTAGACGCAGAGAATCCCCAAATGCCAACCTGCAAACCCCAAATGCAGAAGGCTCTGGGGAACCCATGCTGCCCTGGAGCACCTTCCACCTCAACGCTGAAGATTTTGGACTGCCATGCTCAAAGACTTGCCCTCTTTGGTTTGTATATAGCCCAGGTAAAAGAGGGGGAAAAATGGAGTTATGCAAAAAATAAGGATTACTGTATTGTCTCCGTATTTACTAGGGAGAACAGACCTCACGCAGACAAACAATCTGAGGTCAAGCATCTCCCAGAACATCGTAAAGATGTTCTGGAGCCTCTACCTGCCACAGGATAACTTAGCTTTTCCTTGTAGCAACACTCCTCTGGCTCATGGAGGCTCTATGTCCTTTCTTCCAAAAAAGTCACTTTACCATCTCAATTTCCCATGTCTTGGTTGATCACCAAGTGCACCAGGATGCAAGTACATCTCTCACACTTGGCTCTAGAAAGCAACACTCCAGTTACACTCTGCTCTTGGATTCTCCTCTTTTCCAATCTCCTACTCAAAGGAGGTTGCCTCTCCTCAAAGGAGGAGATTGGCATATCTCCAAACCACATCAAGGCTCAAACTCAATCTTGGGCTCCTTGGTCAGCACACAGGGCACTGATCACTGCCCACAGGAGCCATGATAAGAGGGGACAATCCTGCAATGGGAAGGGAGCCCCATGCCAGTCCCTAAAAGCTTCAGCAAGCGTTGATGCTACAGGCCATGACAGATCATGCAGAGGAGCAGATGTTGGGATAAAGAAGTGGTTGGGGAGGCAAACAGAAATAGCAGGAGCCTTTGGAGCTGGAGAGCTTGTTTGGGCAGGAGGTTGAGTGCAGAGGTAGCAGTGGAGGTGCTGCAACTTGCCCAGAGCCTCCCCAAGCTTCTCACCAGCATTTGCTGGAAATCTCCCAGATCCAGGCAAAGAGCCTAAGAAGAGCTGAGCTTGGACTTGCAAGGATGGTGCCTGGTGAGCAGATGAAACTGAGTTCCTGAAGCTCAGTAAAGAGTGAGGACAGTGGGACAAAGCATGCAACATTTAAAATCTAACCCAAATCTTGCAAGTAAGAAAGGGAAAGATCCCTGGCACTTGGTTGGGGACAGTGCTGGGACTTTCACAGGTCACCTGAGTGCAAAACAGGGCCTCACACATGGGTACAGGCTGGGCCATTGTTTTTCCAACCAAACACAGCTTGGAAGGGTCACTTCTGCATCCTCACATAGCAGAGGCCCCGAGCTTAATACTCAAAGTGCAATAAAAATCCCCTTTGCTAAACAAATTCACAATGGTCCTAATAACTCCAACCTCCTTTTTTTTTATTCTCCTCTGTAAGAACCAATGGGGAAGACTCAACCTGATGTTTTTTCCCCCATCCTATTTCTGTCTCCATCTCCCATTTCCTTCTATCCAATATTACCTTCCAAATTCCAGCTCTGATCCTGGGATAATTCAAACATATTGCATTGCTTTACAAACTGTGTTATTTTATCCCTTTCACCTGCCACTTTTCTTTTAGATAAACACTCCTAACTCCCGACCCATCACTTTAACTCTTTGACTGTCACTGCAAATTGAGTCAGACAAGACTTTTCTGGGAGAAATTCTTCCCACTTCTTTTCTGCTCTGCTCATTAAGCCAAGCAAAAGCTCATCTGCCTTAGCACAGTCTTTGTGTCATTCTACTTAAGTTCTACCTAATAATTTCACCAATTTGACAACCATCCAGGCCAGACAAGTGATGCAAATCTGTCTTAACTGAAGCTTCTTGTTGAGAGTTAGATGCTTCTCTCATGCTTCCTGCCCCAATGGACACCTCTCAAGACCAGCCTCATCTCTTGAAGGATCCATGTCCTGAGCAGTATCTTTGATTTAGATGAAAAGACAGTTCTCATACCCTTTTCCCATTCCAATATGAAGGACACAGGCAGCACTACGTGGAGCAACTGAGCGAAATGAACCCAGAAGAGGAGCTTTTTCATGGCGTTTCACCCATATCTCACCCAACGCCCAGCCATGTCTTGCCCTTGCTGTTGGATCTGAGCTGGGTCTTGCCCTAGCATCACCTCCACTAACAGGGGCTTCCTGAAAAGTGAGGGCAAGTCGTGGGAGAGCTGGGGAGTGCCACAAGCGTGAGGCAAAGGGAGAAGTTTGCAAGCTACAAATCCCCTGCTGGGTCATGTCTACCCTGTCCAGGACCCAGATGGACCTCCTGTAAACACAGGATCAGCTAAACTGGTCACTGTCCTTCAAAACAACTGGTCTCCTCAGACTTCCCAATCTCAAGAACCTCAAGGCGTGGGGTTTTCTTTTACCCAAATCTGCTCCTTTAGGACATTGGGACAAAGCAGGTTTTGGTCAGAGTGTGCTAACGCAGAACAATCTCATGATAGCTCAAGCCAAGTCTTTGCAGGGGTGAGAGCCAAAATTAGCAGTTTAGGGGCTACATGGAGACCAGCATTAAACATCTCTCTCCTCACACTGTGACAGTCATACCAAAAATCTCACCTTGGCCAACCAGTGCTTAGCAGTGGAAGGGTCACGATGTCACAAAAAGATCTTCTAGCGGGTGAATATCAAGGAGGAAGGCAGTAGGTAACTCCAGAGGTGACAGGGCATGGCATCTCTCCAGCTTCCACCACTCGCAGCCTCGTTCTCTGCTTTCCACACTTCCAACACGGCATCAGTTTCGGTAGCATCCCAAAGGGACCACAGAAGGACAGGCGAGATGCTGCAGAGGGAAGTTACCTGGAGCACAAAGGTCTTGCTCCTGCATGAAGGCATCTCCTGATACTTGCCAGTAGATGGAGCGCTTCCTGTCACCTTCCTCCATCTCCTAGGCCACCCTTTGGACATTGTTTTGGAGGGGAAAAACACGCAAACACCGGGAGGGTCTGGGAGATGATGCCCAAGCACATCATGGGCAAACATGCTTCACTCCATCCCACCACCAACATGGCCCAAAGCAAACTCAAGAGTCATCAATGGGAACTGATAGGCTAAACGAGGCTGCTCGGCAGAGATGCACCCAAGGTCACAGCCGATCTGTGTCGCAACGTCTCTCTGAGTCATCCATTTCCTCCCAGTCACCGAAACAGCCTCAAAGTTTGCACAGATGGTGCTTAATCCCTGCTTGGACAACGTGAATTTGGGCTTTTTTTTTTTTTTTAAAACAACAGTTTCTAAACTAAGGCGAAGGGAGAGAGAGGGGGGCAGCAAGGAGTGGGAGAGGGCAGAGGCAGGATGGAGGCTGATGGGTCGAGCAGCATGAAATGACCCACAATAGTTCTGTTTCATCCCAGACACTCAAAGAAACAGCATTTCTACACCAAATCCCTGAGGACCAGACGCCCAATGTCCCGCACAAAGACATGCGTTCCTGGGGCTTCTCACCTTGGCCCATCTTCTCAGGGTCCATCGCCCAGGAGAGAAGTCACAGGTCAAACAGCACAGGAGTGCTGGGAGTGATGCATAGTCCCACTGCAAAAGCTGTCCTCCAGGCGAGGACGCTTGTTCCAGGATGCCTCCCAGACCCAGGACTGGATGGTCACCATCATGCAAGGAGTGACGGATGATGGCAGATGCCACAGGGCAAACCTGGCCTCCTCAAAGGAGGAGGCTGCTGAGGGATGCTGCGTCCCGCGTGAGCACCAGCACAGCGGCAGGTCTCAGAAAGGGTCTGCAGATACCTGCAGCTGTGCATCAAGGTCTTCTCCTGCCAGCCAGGCTCACAGCAAAGCGGCAAACAGACTGCTCTGTGCCACCTCCCCAGCTCTGGAGAGTGTTGACCGTCACAGGCGCCCCCAGCCCTGCAAACACCACCAGCATCCTCTTGCTCCTGCATCAAAACCTGCTCTCCGGCACGGGCGGCCGGCAGGGGACTGCCCTTTCTCCACGCAAGCGAAGCCGAGGCGAGCAGCTCGGCTCCTGCGGGAGCCCCGGGGCCGCGCCGAGCCCCCCGCGCGGCGGCAGCTCCAAGACAAACAGCGCGCGCCGCCCCGCGCACATCCAGCCGCGGGCTTCGGCAGGCGCGGGCGGCCCCTGCCAAGAGCAACACCGGAGAAACCGCCACCGCGCCGGGTTAAGAGGCAGCCCCGGCGGGCCGGAGCGCGGCGCGCTGCAGAAAGGCGGCCTCTGTTAAGGGCCCGGGTCAGGGCCGAGGCAAGCAACAAGGACCCGAGTATTCGGCAGCCGTCCCCGAGGGGCTGAGGAGGGGAGAGAGGGAAGCGGCGGCCGCTCCGCGCGCTGGCGAGGGGCAGGCGGCACCTGCGGGCGCCCCCGCGCACACGGAGCGAGCGCCCCAGCTGGAATAACACCCGGAGCGGGAAGGCTGCTGCGGCCGGCCCGGCCCCGCGGGGGGAGCTCGGCAGCCCCCAGTGCCACTGGGACCCCGCCGGTGCTGCAAACCCGCCCGGAGCGGGCGATGGAGGGTGCCGGGGTCAAGCTTTTAAGCCTCCTGTCTGTTTAGAGCCTTAAGCCACGCTGTGATCTCAGGCGGGTGAGTCGGCTGCAGGGAGGGTCACGGACTTTCCGCCCGTGTCCCCTCGTCCTTTCCGAGGCTTCGTGGAGGAAGGCAGATGGACACAGTGTCTCCTAGCCCTAAATAAGGTCTTGAGGGCCACAGAAAAAGCTAGGGCTGTGGAGGAAAAGGCCTTCAAGCGCCACGGCTAGACAGGGTGCTCCTACGAGCCCTGGGCACCCACTTCTAGGATAGGATGGAGCCAAGCGAGCCAGCCCCATAGAGAGTCCAGGCTCTTTGAGCCCCTCCCAGAAAGGAAACGATGGTGACACTAGTCTTCCTCAACCAAAAGCCATGGTCCAGGACGTCCTTGTGGGCTCAATGGCAGCAGAAGCTGCTGTGCACGTAGCTTGGTTTCCCCTTCCTTCCTTCCCAGCTATCTTCAGCACCCAAATCCACCATCTCCCCAAAGGCTGAGATTGGGTCTCTTGAGCAAGAAGTGACCCAAAACACCACCACACACTTATGGTCTGGGTGGGTCTGTTAAAAACAGTGGGAACAGACTAAGCCATGCTGGAGCCAGGCTAAAGGCAACTGGGAAGGGAGCGAGGAGGGAGCAGCCTGGCCTCAATCGCACGGCTATTTCACCCACTCCAAACAAAGACGGAGGGAGCTGCAGAGGCTCCTCCCTGGGCACCCAAATACCTGCATCCACCAAGCTCCTGGATTACTCGGGCGACCTGGAAAAGCTCCTGTGCTGCCGCAGGAATGCAGCGTCCCTGGGATGTGTCAGCCCGGTGGGTCCCTGCTGCCCTGCTCCCAGCGGGCGGGCGATGCTCCCACCGTTTTCCTGAACCTCCCGCACTCTGGATCTGCAAAACAAGCAGCATCTTTCCCTCCACCGAGACAGAATGGAAAGCTGGAGGCATCAGCCGAGCACTGGTGCTCCCACACAGCCCTTACCCCCCGGTGGCCCCAGTTCAAGGGTCTAAAGGTGTTTGGGGTGAGGAGATGCAGGGAACCCCAAGTGGCTCTAAATTCCCCCCCCAAGCCCCTTTATTTTGCCCCTTGTCCTCCGTAGCATGCAGCAGGGCTGGGTTCAGCCAACAACAACAGCGCGGGTCGGAGCTGCCGCCGCCTGCGCCCAGCTGGACGCGGCGGGCTCGGGCACTCGCCGCGGCTCGCGGAGCCCCCGCAAACAGCGCGGCCGTCTGTCCGCGCTCCGGCATCGACGCTATCCGCAGGGAGCCGCCGATGGAAACGCTTGTGCGGGAGCTACAGCCGGGCCCTGCTGCTGCAGCCGGGCCCCCGGCAAGGCCAAAAATAAAACGTGAACGGCCCGGCCGGCTCCTTGGCACGGCGCACGGGGCCCCGCCGAGGCCACAGCTTTACGCGTTTGCCATCTAGCGGCTCGGGAAGGGCTGCATGGAGGCGCTGCCCGGGCGGCAACCAGCCCTTCCCAGGGCGGGATTGGGGTTAAAGGATCCCGCTTTGGCCAACGGCCTGTTTTGTCACCCTTGTGGTCCCACTGATGCTTTGCAACAGAGCAAAAAGTGACAGCAGCAGACAGAGCGTCCTGCTGCCCAAAGCCTGGCTCTGGGGATGGGACACGTCTGGGACACAACTGCGTTCATACGGATGTGCTCAGATCTACGCCTGGATATCTAAGGTGGTGACAGCCCAGGTACTGAGGCTGCATGGAGCTATTCACCCCCCATCCCCAGGTTCCAGCGCGTTTTTAGAACCATAAAGAAAAGGGGACGCAAGAAACGGAAAGCAAGAAAAACACCCGGCACCGCGCACCCGCACTAACAAGTAAACTGCTTCCATCTTCCCGCGCTGAATAATTCCTGCGGAGGGAAAACAAAGTTTGTTCAGCTGTAGCGAGGGTTGAGCAAACACGACACTAAGCGCTTTCGCTGTTGCCTTTTCGAGAAAGGCCTCGAGGAGAGTGTTGCTGTCTGAAATAACCCCCCAAAACCAACTCTTAGCCCTTGGGAAAGCGCCCAAGAGCCAGCACTGCTTTACCCGTGCCGAGAGGGGTGCCAAGGTCGCAGGGTGAGGAGCTGGGAGGCCACTGAAGGCTGGAGTCTCCCTCCATCACTCGCTCCTCCATCTCTCCCTGCTGCTCCCTAAAAAAGGGACCTTGGGTCCCGTCCCACCATGAAGCAGCTCCATGCAGCCAGGGTGAGAAAGGAGGTCGCAGCAAGGGGCAAGTCTTGGCTTAAGACAGAGCCTAGTAAGAACTAAAAATGAGCAGGAAGAGGAGGAAGTTGTGGAGCGAAGGACAGACGAAGACAAGACCCAAAATGGGTAGAGGGGGTCAGAGGAACAACAAGGAAGAGGAAGCGGGCAGGAGATACTGGGATGGCAAAGGAGCAACCAAGACATAGGAATGGAACAGAAAATAATGGGAAACTAAAGGCACAAACAAGGTGTAGAAGGAGGAGCGGGACAGAAGATGCCAAGAAGGCAAAGGTGCAATCACAACGTAGGAAAGAGACAGATATTGGGAAGGTAAAAGCACAACTGAAACATAGGAAGAGGAATGAGCTTAAGATTCTGGGAAGGCAAAGGAGCAATGAAGACATAGGAACGGTACTGAAGGGAAAGGAGTGACCAAGACACAGGAACGGGTCGGAAGACACTTGGAAAGCAAAGAGTGCCCGAGACATAAGAACAGGCAAAAGATGCTGGGAAGGCAAAGGAGCGACCAAGATGCGGGAGGAGAAGGCCGGTGGGAGAAGACGAGGCAGAGGGCGGCCCGCAGGCACCTTTCCCTGCCTGCCTGCAAGGCTGAAGGACACGGTGCAAGGGCGCCGAGGAACCGCAGCCGCCTCGGTCCCCGCACGTCCCCTCGCCGCTGAGCGAGTGACAAATGACCGCCTTTGTTATTCAAGCACATACCAAATCGGGGCGATCACTATTTGTCAAGTCCTGGAAGAGAAATATATTGCGCAAAACATTTCAAGGTTTATTTTCACAGGGCTTTGAAAAAATCAATCAGTGCCAGGCTCATAAGCACCTCTTGGGACCGTTTGCCACAGCTTGCCAGAAAAGAGACTTCTTTTTCTTCCTTTTCTAATTCAAGAAGAGCAAAAAAAGAAAAAGCCTCCTGAGCAGCAATAAGGACGTTGTCCCATGGCTACCACACCAAACGGTGCCAGTTCTGGTGCAGAGCAATGATTTACTTGCACTTAATCTTTGCTCTTTGCTGCCATACCCTAACGCAGACTAACTTTACGCCCAGGCAAACAGCAGTAGATCAGAAGAAGGGTCACCTCACAGGGAGCTCTTGGGGGGCACAGCAGAGCACCATGGCTTCTCCTGAGGTTTCTGTGGGCACAACGATGAAAAGTGCCCAGCATCCATCCCAGAAAAGTCACGACTTGGGGACAGGATATCTGCCTTGTCCATCCTCACAGATCCTCTCACGAGGTGGTTCAGGAGCAAGGATAAATGTTATGAAAACCGTGTTTTCTTGTGTTTCAGAGCCACTGGAGCTGCAGAAAGGCAGCTGGTGCTGTCACCTGCCCTGGTGAGTTAGCTGACTGCATCTGCCACGTTCTCCATACAAGACAGGATGGACAGAGCTCAGAACTACTCCCAGGCAAATCCTGCCATATGATCCAGCTATATGATGCCAAGGAGCACCCTTATTTGCTCTACAGCAGTCACAGTGGCCAGCTCCTGCTGTACCACACTGCTTTGTGCCTGAAGAACCACAGAAGCTCTATCTTCCCCAAAAATCCAAGCTAGGACCTAGGCAAATTCAGATGAGGCAACTACGAACTCCCTTCACTCGTCAGTACTTGTACGGCCCATCTCCTGGCTTGCTAAGCATCCTCTGCCCGTCCTCACATCTAGTCTCTTGGAGACAACCTCAGCAGAACCAGCACTGCCACCAGGGATGCAGGAGAGAAACGTGGGCCAGGTTGGAAAACCAAACCAACATCACAACCAAACCCAGTGCGGGAGCACCCATCTTCCTGGTGGGAACAAGGGGGAAGAGGCACTCGGTCCTCTTGCTGGCCCATCTATGTAGGAAGAGGGGCTGAGAAAACAACCTGTCCGTATGTTGGGACGGATGGTTGGGTCACTCATCTGCGCATAGCAGGGGGACCCAGAGGAAGTCACCTCTGTTGTCACCTTGAGGAAGCACAAGGTGTGCAGGGACAGCATGATGGAAGGAGATGACTGCACCAGCATGTGGAGACGACAAAGCATTCCTCTCCATGCAAGGACATCACTTACCTCCTGGAAGACGCTCACGTTGCGGTTCAGACACAAGAACACTCCTTGCAAACTTCCAACAGCCATTCCCAGGCTCTGCTTTTGGGTGGTAAACCCCCATCTGCACCCACAGTGGTGGTTAAACAAACCATGAAAGACAAGATGTAAAACCTGAAAACCGCCCAGGCCCAGGAGGCCCCAGCCTTGCTGAGAGAAGCATGTGGTGTTATACCAGCACCTCAAGCTCCTCTTAGCTCTCTTCGGTACCAAATTGTGAAGAGAGGGAGGTAAAACTGGGAGAGAAGTGTGCTGCACCAGAACTAGTTGGCCAGCAGGAGTGCAGGGCTCTGTGGAAGTCTCCCAAACAGTGGTAAGAAGGGACAAACAGGTTAAAGCAAGCAGAGTGTCATGAAGTAGGGGACATTTAGCTGCTTCATCCCTGCTGGAGTCCTTGGTGAAGGAACTCCCCAGAGCATCCCTGCATGCTCTGTTGGCAGAAGGTTAAGAGCTGTGAGCTTTCCCTGCAAGCTACACAAACCTGCGCCACGGGTTAGTCCAAACCTTACCCATCTCTCCAGGAAATGCACGGATGGGACCACAAAACCCATCATACAGCGGGCTATGCTGGGTGTCCGGGTGTTTTTTTGCTTATATGTTTCAAAAAAGCATAGCTCCGAGAAAAGCAGTGAGCAGAGGCCGGGAAGGTACATGCAGATGCTTGCGTGCCCCTTTCCGCAGGCAACGCAACGCTCAGGGGGGCCTTCACCAAAACCAAACAGCTGGAAATTCAGGACTAACACGAGTGCGTTCTCACGTTAGTTCTGCTGCTCGGAATCGTGAATTCCGAGTGGAATGGGGAACTCCAAGCGGGTGGCTCTCACGGTTTAGTCCTTTCTCGGGCGCTCTGGGGGACACCTCCGCAGCGGGAGCCGCTGGAGCAGAGCCCGGGCGCCCGGCCGCGGCCTGGGTGCTCCTCAGCTCTGGAAGCCCCGGGCCGGGCGCGGCGAGGTGCCCGTCTGACGTCAACAACGCGGCTCCGGCCGCAGCCTGGACATCTGATCGGGAGCCGCCAGAGGGCGGCTTGAAACGAGGCCCGTCAGAACCGCTCGGGTTCGAGGTGTTTTGCCTGCGAGTTTCAGAGGCGGTGGCAGATCCCATCTGGCTGTGATCGCCTCGCGGCAGGGCAGGTCCTTTTGGACTAGGCTTCAGAGAGCTCCAAGCCCAAACTGGGTTCTGGGAGATGGTTCAGCTCCCAAAAGGGACAAATCCCCACCTGGAGCAGGGCAAGGAAAGTAGCCAGGAGCCAGGCCTGCTCCTTGGACTAATTCATTCCTAACCACTTTTAAATCATTAAAAAAAAACAACTCACCTTGCCCGCACCAAAGTCTGCGTAGGACAGTGCCGTGAAGAACGAGAGGCTCCTCCAAGAAACGAAGGCAGCAGGAAGCCTGGGTCAAGGCAGTGCTGACCCAACAGCTCTTGCACAAACCCTGCTCCAAGGCTGTTTTTAAAAGGAGGCAGCTGCTACCAGCTGCAAGATGAGACCTAGATGGTGGCCAAGGAACGGAGGACATTGCTGCCCTTTGGGTCCCTGCCAAAATCATCAGTCTGTTTTTAGCTACAGTTACAGCAACTAGTAGTACAGCAGGAGCAGATCTGCCTGGTGAAGCAGCACCCGCTGGTCACGCCGCTGGCCTTGGGGGGCCCCTTCCCATTAACTCCTGCCCAGGGCCACGGGCCCAAGCTCCGTGAGCAACTGGGGCACAAGATCCCAGTTTGTCCCAGCCAGGACAAACCCAGCACGTGACAGAGCGGGCTCTGCAACACGAGCTGAAGGACATCGTCGAGCAAGGACAGCCCAGAGACTCGCCTCCAAAGCACTCCTCAGACCTGACTTAACATGCGAGCATCTTCCACATGCCCAAAGCGGAGGAGGCCGCGCAGCGGCGCCGGTGAAAATGCAGAGTTGCTCCAAACGGCTCCTTCTCATCAGTCTGGATCAAACGTGCTCCTCTCTCCTTGCACACGGCTCAATTTACCTGTAAGCTCTCCTTATACGCAAACCAATTTCCATATGTCAACTTTGCTGACACTAGTAAAGTGTGGGGGGAAAAGAGTCATGCCATTTCTCAGCAAAGCACACGTGTTTACATGGCAGAGCTGCTCAGACTGTGTGCACTCACCTCCCTTGGCCTCTGCTCCAGCTCTGCTCTCCTGCCTCCTCCCTTGTAGTGGTTTCGGCTCCATGTGACTGGGAGGAAAAAGCCCTAGAGTTCACTCGCTTCGACGCAGTGGAAAAATGTCCTGCAAGACGCTACTTTTCAGTTCAACTACTGAATGCAATCATCAACTTGTGCACCAGAGCTAATAGAAAGCGAGAGCGTGAGGCCAGAGCGGGGGGAAAGGGGATGACCGCTGCTTTCGGAGACAACAAGCAGCTGCTGAGGATACAGAGCCAAACCACTTGTTTGGAGTGAACAGAAGCAAAAACTCCGCCTGAATTCAGCGAACTTAAGTACTAGAAACTAAAGGGGTTGGTTGAAAGTCATCCGAGACCAGAACTGGCTTAGCTATTCCTCATACAGGAAGAAGGAGCAATTTAATAGGAAAAGTTACACAACTAACTAGACCTTGCATATCTCATGCTCTGCTAGTGAGTCACTAAGTACCTCAGAAATCATTACAGGTGAG
>JAVCKT010004160.1:8600-38649 GCA_032273925.1 Rhynchotus rufescens
TCCAAGGGGCATTTTGGGGATGTGTGGTGTTAGCAATGCTGCCTTCCTTCCAGCTTTCCACTCCATTGCTGACAGTGGCATTTTGCTTTGTGCTTTCAGACAGGGCAAATGTTGTGGTTGTTTCTCCCCAAAGCACCAGTGGCCCTGGAGGCTGAGCTGGGACTAAATTTTTAGTTTTAAAGCTCAGTTTCATCTACAGCAGAAGTACAGCTAAAAGGAAAGGAAAATTAGAAGAAACTTCTGATATTGTCTTTGCAATCTCTTTTCCTTCTAGCTAGAGGTTTTGTATTTAAGCCAATTGACAATTTTTTAATGGGTGTTGGGATCTAAGTGACTGGCAAGAGATGGAAAATCTGTTGAAAACTTGCCAGGGTGGTGTGGTAACCACCTATCTAATCCTGGTTTTATACAGATTTCTGGAGTAGTCTCTCACACATGTACAAATATGGGTATAAAATGCTGTAAACAATCTGGTTCAAAGACTGGTGATCTAAAATATGTCAGGAGAAGTTGATTTAAAAAAAATCATCAGATTATCAGGCCATCATTTAATGTCCAGAATATTAAAAGGCAGCTCACTGTGTCCACTTTATGCAATAGAAAAAAGAAAACACAACCAGTGATTGCTACCATCTTCATCACACTTCAGACTGAAGTCATTCCTGCTCTGAGCGTTGCTGTTTGCTGATACCTTGGGATGCATTACTTGCAAAGAGAAGTTGTGAGACAAAACTCTGCTTGTAAGATGCTGGCACGTATTGGCTGCAGAAGAGAAATTACAATGACAATTAGATTTTGCCAGTGCCAACAGAACAGCTAATCATTGAAGCTAAAATCAGATTATGCGAAATGAAAGTCTGTTGCCTGGCTGCAATCGAGATGTTCTTATTATAAATGTACCGAGAGGAATTGCAATCTTGTTATCCAAACAAGAACCAAAAGCCCAAATCAAAAGCCAGAAAGATTAAACGGTTGCTTCCCACTTCCTCCTGCACGTTTCTCCACTTGAGCCTGTCTCTTGGCTGGGTTCTTGCTCCCTGGGCTCCTACAGCATCTCCACGCTGCACGCTTGGACCCTATGCAGCTCCTGCAGTGAGCTCCAGGTCGATTCCCAGCACCCAACCTGCCTTGCCTTTCATTTAGAAGAAGATATGAATGTAAACTTCCATGTTTTCAGAATTTACTCTTGTTCAAGTTCTCCTTTCTTTTTGTTCACGCCTTGGCTGCAGGATTACACATAAATTCAACAAGTTTCACCCTGTGCTGCACATCTGAGCCATGGTCAGAGGCAGCACAGTGCAACATTGGCAAACATTTCAGCTGCTTGATTTTCTTGCAGATTTGCTAATATTCTGCCAAAGTTTGCAGAAGGGTTTAACTGAAAGGTCAATGAAATAATATCTGCATATTGTAAATCTAATAATCAGGATAGACGTAATTTGTTTAAATTTAGGAAAAAGCCAAAGTAAACTCTTTAAAGAAATTGCTCATATATTTGAGGCTAGCTGCATGGTAATAAAAATAGAAATGATGTACATTAGACCTATAGTGGTATAGAAACTTAACCTTGACATATTCTTTGGGGCAGCCCTTGCCCCAAAATTAACATATGCCTACCAGTGAGTATTTGTTTTAGGAAGGTTAAATGGGAAGGCCATGAACAAATACAAAAGCTGAGATGAAATAGCCATCTGGACTACATTAAAATGCAATGTGTAATTGAAGCAAAGAGAGTATACATCCTTTGATCCAGTCACGCACAATTGAAATGAAAGTAAATGGGCAATTCCCACTATCTAATCATCACGGAAGAGTTTGTAACACAGGCAAGTGAGAGGATCACTGATGGATTCTTCTGCATCCCGGAGCCACCACTGCAGTGTAGGGACCACAAGCCTGGTCCCTGGTTGGCCACTGGTGTCCCCATGTCAGCTGCGAGGGCAGGGCACAGCGTTGGAGCAAGCCCTCACTGGGCTTGTTCTTACACAACTAAAACCATGGGCCAGGTCCCAGCTTTTCTGCTGCATCTACAGGATTAGCAAGACAGCCACATGCAGGGCAAGCTTGAACTCATCTCTCTTTGCAGCGGTGAAACTGGCTGGGGCAGTTTCGTGGTGCTGCATCCCGGCATCCCATCCTGGGCTATTGCAACTGCTGGGAGAGCTCACAGGGAGCCAGACAGGATCTGATGGCAGCTGAAGGCAATCCAGGCAAACACTGGTTCTTCATAATCCAGATCAGTTTTGCAAGGAAGAGCGCAGAAGAGTGAGGAGAACAGGGACCGTCACATACCATGTCCCCATAAAGCAAACAAGCCCGTGGTTTCGCCCTCTCTTTGATTACAGCTGAGATATGGGGAAAGGACTCCCAGAAACAGCACAGGGGAGCAAATGCCCATATTTCAAGCGCTGAATTTTATTTTGTCTTTGAGCAGAGGGCTGCCTGTTGGCCAGCTTGGATGTTCAGAGCAGCTTAGCCACACTGAACACCAAGACAATGGAGTGGGTAGACCGAGGTGTCCCGAGTAGATCTCCTAAGTGCCTTGAATTTTCCTTTGCTCAAAAATATCAGCCAGCCACAATTGTGTTGGCCAGGCCTGCAGAAAACCCTGATCCAAGGTGAATAACGATGTGTTAGCAGAAGTCTAGTGTTATATGAATCATTTCCATGTTGTGGCTGATTTGGTTCACTCTTTGGTTACTAGTCTTGTACACCACCAGACTTTCCCAGGATAGCTATAACCATATCAGGAGAGGTTCCCTGGCGGAATAAACATGCTCCCAAAGAGTCACTAGTGGATTAGCCTTCTCCTCTGGCTTCCCAGCTGAGTGTCTCCCTTCTGTGGTGCTTCCAGAAATGGTACCTACCCCTAGACCCGACATGCAGCTGAAACGAGCTCAGCTGCAGCAGAATCACCAGGCTGACAGATGTTTGACCATGACTGTCTTGAAGTGCCAATACCAATCCCCCAGCATCCAGTCCTGTCTCCAATGGGACTCATTAAACTAGCACGTGCAATCCTACCAGTATCCATATAAGATCCCTGCTCTTTGGGACAAGGACATCTGGGGGCATAGGTGCAGCATGAGGCTGTACATCCAGGGCACAGACACCTGCTTGAGAACACAGATAAAACAACTACCTGAAGGCTGCACGACCGGCAGCATATTGCCTGCCTGAGGAGGCACTGCTCAGGAAAGCAGGGCTTACTGAAGGCAGTTCCTAATTACCTTTTAGCCTGTTCAGGAGCTGGCTGGGATGTCAACAGTTGGTTCAACCGGACTGGACCAAAGTGTCTCCGAGCAGAGCCCTATCTGGAGTGCAGGGAGAAGAAATTCTGTGGAATCCAAGCAAACCATTTTTCAAGATCCCATGTCAACTGCCAGCTTCCTGAATAGCTTTTCCATTTCTCCAGTGCTTCTCAGTTTTGAGTCTGTGGTTTAGTTCTGTGCTTAACATGATGAGCTTTGCAATTGCTTGAACATCAAGTTAGTTCTTCTGTACAGAGGGCAGCAGAGAATATTATTCTGGATAATCCCAAAACACATCTGTGGCCAACTTCATAATATTATCCAAAAAATTTTTGTCATTATTTTCCCAGCTCACAGAGTTAGGAAAATGATTTGCAAATATTCATTAATATACACATATATGCATTTTCTGACATGAGAACATAAAATATTGATGTGGTGAATTCCACTATTTCCCAGGCTCAAGCAGAAATGACTAAGAACGTTTTGTCTGGCTGACGTTCTGCAGGTTATTTCACAGTGTTTACAAAAAAAGAGTTGACAATTCCAGACAAAAAGTGGGTGACAGAGTTGGTCTGTTTGTGTGTGTGTGTAGCTTTCAAAAGTGAAATTTTAAATCCTTAAAAAATTCTTCGTAGAGCATCTTATAGAGTGACACTATCTCTTTTGTGCAGTAGTAAAGCTTTGCCTGAGTAATGGAGTACAAAAGTTCATGTACATCTGTCTGTCCATGTTCATGCACAGCCTCCTGTGGAGGCTACCAAAAGTTGTAAGACGAGTCCTGTGACATGCTGGTCATGAAAGATGCTTTTTGGTAAGTGCCAGCGGTTCAGTGAAGCTGCTGCTTCTCCTCACTAAGCTGAGCCAGTCTGCATGCCAAGCCCTTGCACCCCAACAAAGGCAAGGTGACACCATTTTTCATGGCTTGCATTTTACAAAAACTTTCACAATTCATTCTCTTTGGAGGAAAAGAAGTTATCTTGATATCCTGGGCAGTTTCTCATGCTCCTGCAGCCTGACCACCCTTCTGTACTATCCATCCACCAGGCAAAACTCCCCACATTGGAGACATGGGGCGGAGGAAAGATTTTGCTGAGAAACAGTAAATTTTCAGAACAAATGCCATATTCATACTGTCAGGAACAAAAGGCAGAATTTACAGCCATGTGCAGCTGAATATAAATTAGTTTGCACAGCTGAGTTAACCTTTATTCTTGACTGTGAGGAAGAGATTTAGTTTAAATGGGAAACCACTGGTTAGATTTTTCCAGACGTAGCCCCACGACTCTCTAGTTCATGTGCACACACTTTCGGTGCGGTTTCAATCACCCACCAGTGGAACCTGGGAGACATCAGCTACATAACGATGGGTTTTGTTAAGAAAAGGCATTTGTAATCCAGGACCACAGGGGAAAATGTGGCTCACGACTTTTCCACCAGCTTGTTCTCCAGAACTGAATCCAAGCCCACCTGTGCTTTGGAAATCCATCAAGAGCCCTCTGCGCTCTTTATTTATCCAGACTTTCATGATTCCATGAAATCCACGGAGATTGTCTGAAAATTAGGTCAAGGTGATCCAGCTTCTGCAGGAAGGGTGTAGTCGGTGGGTGAGGCAGATCTTTAAGGTGATAAATGAACACAATTGCTAATAATTGTCTTATTTCCCAGTGGGTCTCCCAAGCTCTGCAGTTTCTGGTCTGGAGATGGGACTTAACATTCTTGCTCTGACTTGACTTCTCAAATGGCATTAATTACGTGATCTCGTATCATCCTCGACTCCTCTCTGCTGCAGACATCCAATGCTTGAGTATCACTGCCAGTGCCTGGAGGTAACTGGCTTTGCATTCTTGGTTCTTTCCTGCAGCCCTGGAGAAGCTTGGGGAGTAATTACAACCTGTTCTTTGGGGTCCCCCTCCCCATGGCACAGCCCTGGTGTGAGGAAGGACATGCACTGCATTCTGCTGACTTGGAAACTCACCTGGAGGTGCACCTGGGTGAGGACGAGACTCCTGGGATCGCCTTCACCCCTGCGACTCCAGCCCATGCCGAGGCCCAAGCCCTGCAACCTCCTCCAGCTGGGCCAGACACACCTCTGGCCCGTTGTAAGAGCCAATTAGCTGATGTGGACTCACTGAAGGTCACACACGGGCTGTGAGGGGGATGATTAGACGATAGGAACGAGGGGGAACACCATATGTCTGGGATTTGTCCTCTTCCTGCCCCGTAAATGTTGCCGAAGTTGAGCTGTGAGGCCCATATGCGTGTCTGGCTGCCAGCTGAGCACGGAAGCCAGATGACGATGTTCCCAGTTCTCCACACTGTGCCAGGGGAGGGGCAGGAAGGCCAGTGGTCACCGCAGGGAGAAGGCCTGTGGAACCCCTAATTTTGATACTGCTTCAGATATTTTGTGCATAAAAGGAGAACTTGAGTGACTTGGCCTCAGAGTCATGTAAAGGACAAGTCCATCTTGGTACAGTTCAACCAGCTTTGGTGGCCTCCTGCTAGGTAGGTGGTTTGACGCTGTTGGAAAGCAGGTGAGCTCAGGCTGTGAGCATGGAGAGCTCTGGGGATGGCTGGTGTGTTAAAGCCCGCTGGGACATCAACTGGTCCCTGCAGCTCCTGGAAAGAAGATGGAGCTCTGGGTTTGGCAGAGAAGCTTGCACATGGAGGTTAATTCCTCAGTCTGTAAGCATGAGAGTGAAGATAGGAAGGAACAGTTTTCCACAGAACAAAACAAACAAAAATGTGAACCTGCACACAAGATTTTTAGATGGAGATGCACTTGGTATGGAGATGCACTTATCAGATGCCTTGAAACCAACACATCACCAAGAAAGCAAAAGCAATGAGGAGGCTCATTTGCTGACAGGCTCAGCCTCCTGTGGCTGTTGAAGTCCTACAGGGAAGTATAGTCATTAACACAGTGCAAAGAAGGCCTGGGTTTTGTCATTGTCTGCCATGGGAATACAGACTCCTACAAAACTGAGGGTGTAGCTCATATCAGCAGGCAAGACTAGAAAGGCAGGAATACCTCCCTAGGGGGAAGGTATCGCAGCTGAAAGCAAAGCAACCCCCAAACCTTCAAAGACAGCCTAGCAAGAGGAACAGATCCCACAAGTTGATTTCTGTTGGCACTGTTTATCACTGCAAGTGCTGGAGGTTTCACACTTTCAAGCTCACTTCCTTCACATCATTCACAAAAACGTCAGTCTTCTCATAAATTATATTTTATCATCCCCTCTCCCTGTCAATCATTATCTCCCAGTCTTCTATATGCCACATTCAGATCATAAATACTGTTTATGGGCTCTTCTGCAGAGTCATACATTCACATAAAACATCAGAAAAATAAAAAGCGCAAATGATTCCCCAGGGTCTGTTTTCCCAGGTTGCTTTTATTTTTTTTTCCACCACGTTATAAGAAACAAATCTTGACCCATGTGCTGTTCTTTCCTTCAGACTGAGCGAGCTGTTTACCACAGTCCCGGCTGCCCTTCGCTCCCCTGCTGCCTCTCCCTGTGCAGCCACTGGGGTCTCTGGAGCAAATGCTCTGTCCTGCTGTAGTCTGTCAGCCTCTGTCCTCCAGACAGTCTATTGACTTATGAAACTATACAAAAATCCCTTTGTTTAGCCTCCACACACATTCCCATTTATGTGGGGAAAGAAATGGGAGCAAATACAAACAGTAAGTGAAAGTAGTAAGCTATAGAAAGCTGGAAAACACTGTTTTATATGTTATGTGCAAAGACAGGCAGAGAGGACTGGGCCTTCTGTGTAAGGAAAAAAATATAAGAAAAATAGCATCAAGGAGTGATACTTCACATTACATGGAAAAATAGCGAATGGAGTGATACTAGGCAACCTATTAAGAAATACAGTCATGACAGAAAATAAACTGCCAGCAACTGCAGATGACATAACAAAGAAGACTTGAATTCCCTATATTAAAGTGTATGTTGGCTCAATAAATTATCTTTTTTTTTTTTTTTTTGCCTTTGGTTTCTGTCCATTCCACTTCATTACCTTACGTAACAACAAAATGTATTCTAAATAAAGCTCCAAACCCAAAGACCCCACCCTGGACAAATTAGCTGAAGTAAATAAGTGAGCGGCTAACTGGAGCTAATTATATACCTGCCAGCAGCCTTGCTTTTAAGCACCTTAAAGGTGAACATTTTAATTACTTAATGTGCTCTATTGTTCTCGAATTAGATATGAGAAAAATAACAGTGATCCAATCCTTTTTTATTTTTATGCACTGGAGTTGGAGGCAAGTAGCTCTGTAAGGGGATTATGTGTGTGCTAATCCTGCTTTGCTGTGATAAAAGTTCTCTGCTTCCTCGCAAAATCATTTAACCCTCTTCAAACAGATGTAACCAGCTTCTGAAGAACGAACCTGAGGAATATGAATTACATCTGGGGATGGTTCAGAGAAGAAAGAAAGGATTGACTCATATCTTTTCCTATGCTGAATACAGCTTATCATACTAGTGGAAAAACAGCAAGTATCATAAGAACTCTAGCAGGTACCATAAGAAAGCAGGTGAATGATAACATCATTACTCTTATAACTGTTTTAATGTTATCAATGTTAACTTGATAACTTAACTTGATAATGTTATCAATGATAACTTGTTATAATGTTATCAATGATAACTATCAGTGATAACTCTTGATTCAGACTACCAGCAGCATCCTACACGCAGATTGTGCCACAGTGAAGAGGGGTGACCAACAGAGCAGCAATGTGGCATTGGCTACACACCAGCCTGTCAGGCAGGAATTATCCATCATTAAAGTGCAATATTTAGGGTTTCTCCAGCACCCGCTCCAGACTGATGCTCCAGGCCAAGTGTGCACTCTGTTTTTCCTGGCTGGGAAGTGGGTGGTTAGGCCCAGCTGCAATACTTCGTGCTGGGTGCCAGAAGTGTGAGAGGAAAGGTGGCTGTGAGGTGCAGCAGGCTCTTTAGAGCATTTAGAAGGCAGCATCCTACTGTGAGGACTAATCAGGAAACGAGATGGATGTCTTAGGTCAATGGAGCAAGTCAGGACAAAGGTCTGGACTCATCCCTTCTAATTCAGGCATTTTGGGAGGTGCTTAGAGGTGAAGCCTGGTGCACCTTCACTCCTGTTGTTACCAGCGGAAGCTCCTTCTGGAATCACATGAACTCCAGGGCATGATTTAACCCATCAGTCTGCAGAGATCTTTGAAGATGCCTATTGAACATTACTGATAAGGAAGCTTTTGATGACCCTACACCTAGTTTAGGCACTTCTCTCAATTGTTTCGACACAAATCCAGGTCACCAGTGGCTATAAAGGGAGAGGTCATTTGCAGAGGGAAGATGAATAAAGAGGTGAATGTGAGTGGAACAGGAGAGCAGAGGTAGAACCAGACTCTCTGGGATACCTCTTTCCTCTGTCGCCACTGAAAGGTGAGACCCTGTAGGATCACTTTAGTCCTGTGATGGAAGGATAGAGATTAGCCAGCAACCCTGCCCAGAAACAAAAGCAGTATGTTTTGGTCTCTTTGGCATCCTGTTATCAGGTACAGAAAGTAATTAGTACTTGATGAAAGATCTCTGCCTTATCAAGTCAGAAGTACGTGGCTGATGGAACCAAACACCAGGGCCTGGCAAGCTTTAGAAAAGTATTCAAAAAGCAGAAGTTTAAACTTTTTAACCTGGTAGAAATTCATGTCTTATTTACTCTTGCTATAACAAGAAAAACAGTATGAAGAACAGGACATCACCCTGCCCAGCAGTTTTAATAAACCAAAATCAGAAACATGAATATTCTGGCAGTGGTGGCAAGACAGGGCTGTGCAAAATTGCCAGCTTCTGCCAGTTACAACATTCACTCCTGCCGAAGCAAGAAGGCAATGCGTGCCTGGGCACACAAACCCATATCAAACAGGTTTCTCTGCAACTACATGGGGTTTGCTCATTAAAAGCAAATATACAGAAAAAAAAAAAAGCTTAAATTTATGTGGTGACCAGAAGTCTGCCTGATCTGAGCTTTGGGCTCTGCAGACATCAGTGTCTTAAGAGCGGCAATTGCTTGGCACTCCAGCTTATTTATAGCACTATGTTTTTGAGTCAGCAGTTGCTTGGAAATGCCATGGTTGTCTGGTGCTGACTCATGGCTCATATGCTTAGCATGGTTTACATACCAGTTTTGACAGCCAGTGGCACACAAGGAGAAGTCATAGTCATCTGTTATTAAGTCCTTAGGCAACAATCATGGACAGCTGGGATGATGTTCACCAGAGCCCTGCACAAATTTATGCAGCTGCAGCTGCAGACGTAGCTAGATGTGTAATTGCATTGAAAATACTAATATTCACACTCTTGGACCTATGCAACCAAATAGCATCAGTGGCTGAGAACTAACTGAAAGCCTTGCTGCACAAATAGATACAGGAAGGTTGTGCTGTCAGTTAATCACCGAAGCTTTTCTCAAAAAGGGTCACTGGAATCTTTCTAAGATTTAAGTCCAATGGTCAAATAAGCAAGAAGATAATGGGTATGGTGGCCTGCAGTAAGGAAACTGCAGGAAGGAAACAAGCTGAGAGACAAAATTCATTCTGGCTTTATGAAAAATATAAAGTCCTGATAGATGCAAAAGGTCTGAAATAATCTCTCACCTCAAGACATAAGAAAATCTCAACAGAGTACCTGGCCCGGTGCAGGGAGAAGAAACAGCAGGGAATCAATGAGAACAAGACACAGCTTTTGTGTTGTCTGTTTTAAAATAGTTGCAAATATTGTTTTTCATGTATGAAGGAGCTAACAATGGACATTAGTCTTTCCAAAGGGCTAAGATTTCCCTATGGAATAGGTTCTGATTCAAAAACATCATAAGAATCCTGCTCCCAAACTCTGGGTATGACTCCTCCTGTGTCTTGATCCAGCTGCTATCCCTCGGAATTGGTGGACTGTGAAGAACACAAACTGCTGCCTATTTGATTGCTTGGAATTAAGGAAAGTCAATGTATCAGGCTCTAGAAGTTGTAATGAGAGAAGCACAGAGCAGCTTGCTCAGAAGCACTAGTGCTTTTAACTTGCTTTTACACGGCAGAAGTGCAAATCACAGAGCAGCCCAAGTGACAGACAGCCACGTTCTAACTAAAACCTGGAGTCTGAAGCTCTCCCTTTTTCCTGTGCACAGTTATTTGCTGTTAGTAAATTCTAATTTTAAAATAAGAGCCAGGTTATTAATCATGAAAGCTCATTGGAAAAGGTAGAGACATTGAGACAACATGGCAAAATTCAGCAAAGTCCATGATATATAAACAGAGCACCACCTCGCTCCCGTTTCCTTTTTATGTAATAGAGTATGTTTTCATTCTAGGGATTAAGAGACATGGATAAGATTCTTGGATTTACTACAGAAGCTTTTTTTTTAGCAATTCCCATGATAATTTTGTGGCTCCAGCATGGGAATTGAAGGTCTGGGATCCTACTCGTGTCTTTATCTTCAGTTTCCTGAGGAAATGCAGACAAGCCACTCGCCCTTTGTCTAAAGAGCTCTAATCTTTACCCTGAGCTTACTGATCGCAGACTCCATCAAGATTGCCATGTCCTATGCATTGTTTCAAATAAACCCCTTTGACACTGAAACGATGTAAGGAAACTCTACAGCCTGCAAGATCATTATTGGCACTTGCGCTGCTGTGATTGTGAAAAGCAACAGGCATGAAAGACACACGCTGGCTAAATATGCAGTCAACAAGAGGAACGTAGATATTGGACACTTCAGTCTGAGAGATATTTTATAATGTTTAGAGAACCTGTTATGAGGAAATTACCATTCAGCTCTAAGATGTATTTTTTTTTCCTCCCAGTCTCCATCCTGCTAATTTAAGTGCACTTTAAATGTGGTCAAATGGAATGTGTTGATCCGAGTTTGCTTTGTGATCTAAACATGTTAAAGCCAGCTGACGGATAGAAATAATACTGAAAGTGTCATTTTATAATATTTAAAGCATCAGGGCTCCTAAGATGATTAGAGGGGTGGAGCATCTCTTTGTATAAGGAAAGGCTGAGAGATCTGGGTCTGTTCAGCCTGGAGGAGGGAAGGCTGAGGCGGGGACCTGATCAGAGCATATCAGTATCTGAAGGGAGGCTTTGGAGCCAGATTCTTTTTCAGTGAGGTCCAGCAATCAGATGAGAGGCAACGGCCACAAACCAAAACACAAGATGTTCCAAACGAACATGAGAAAAATCTTCTTTACTGTGAGTATGACTGAGGACCTGCCCAAGTCCTCAGAGGTTATGGAGTCCACTTCCTTGGACATATTCAAAAGCTGCCTGCACAAAATCCTTGGAAACGTGTGCTAGGTGACCCTGCTTCAGCAGGGACGTTGGACTAGACGATCTCCAGAGGTCCCTCCAACTTTAACCCTTCTGTGATTTTGTGTCAGCTGCTGTTCTTACAGCACATAAAGAGGGGGAAAGAAAATGCCTCAGCTAGCATAATAAAAGCTCCTAATTTTCTTCCAGATCACATATCTGACTGAGGGAAATATATTTCCTGTAATGGTATCTTTTACTGTATTCTTTTTCCTTTCCATTGATAGCTTTGAGAGGGCAAATACTGAACGAGGCTACAGCAAAACTATCATAGATGTCTATCGGTGGTGACCCCTTCCAGAATAAAGTTCAGAAGAGCAAAGGCCCTTTGCTTCCTCCTGCAAGCAATGAGGGCTGTGTATTTTTCTCTCAGCCAACCACAAACTACATATCAGTGTTAACAGACAGAAGCCACAGTAATTGTTAAAAGGCAGGTGCTCCTTGAGGTTGCTGTGGCTAAAAGGATTTTCAAAGCCTTCAAAAAATACTCAGCACCTATTTGCTTTTAATGGAAAAAATGGGAAGTCTTTGCAGACGGCATAAATCCGACATACTGAAACCTACTGATCACTTCCCAAATTCTGAACGGTGTAAGACAACAACAATAATTGCCCCCAATGGCTTCAGTAGCCTGAAGAGGATGGAGGGGATGAGGAAGAGGCTCGTCTGAACAAGCGGACAAAATCCTGGCTTCGTTACTACAGCCAGAAACTTGGCTCCCTACAAGAGCCTGCAGTACAGGTCTGGCAGAATCCTAGACACAAAACCAAACCACCTTAACCCTGTAAGCCAGGCCAGCTTAGCCCTGTCCCACCTGGGTGCCCACAAAGGGGCAGTGGTACCAGGACCACAGCTCTGCAGGACCCAGCTGCCCCCAGCTTCCTCCCGGAGAGCTTCGGGACGGGTCTGTGCTTCCTTCCAACAGGGGAAGGGACTTGGACAACAAAATAGCAGTGTGTGCCTTTGGCAGAAACCAAAATAGAAGTTTTGCTCTAACTTTCCAAGTCTAGGGCTATCATTTAACATTTTAATTAAAAGCCTCCTCAAAGCTACTCATTTGATTTTGTTTTCCTTTGGTTCTTCTGAGCAAGTCTGACAACACGGGCATTTTGCAGGACGGGGTGTGTGGTACACGTGGGTTACGAAGCCTTTAGGATCGAGCCAAGGTGGCTAAGGCCAGCTCCGAATTAGAAGCAACCCTGGGAAAGCGTTTGCTGTGTCTGTGTTAGAGCAGCACCTAGAGGCTCCGCCGAGCCCCGTGTCCCAGACCTGCTGCCCCACACACCGCACGGACCTACACACGTCTGCTCGGCCCGGTCACCCGCACACAGCAGGCACTGGCACAGGCAGACTCCGACACTGGGCATTTTGATGGGAAAGTTGATTTGGGAGAGATATATGTGCCCACACACATACATACACACAATATTTCATGCTTTTTTTTTTCCCCCCAGGAAGAACTACTGAAATATTGAATGGCGGGTACAAGAGCTGCAGTACATGCTTTGGATCAGCTCCATAGGAATGCTGCTGCTGTAAATTCCCCTACTCAAAAAAAAAAAAAAAAAAAGCCATTAAATAAGCAATCCATTTATTTCATGTTCATCTACAAGCCGAGGCCCATGAAAACTATGAAAATTAAACCCATGTGTATGCTTAGTATAGTCTGGCACTTACATTTTTGCTGATAATAGGAATTCTATGTTTACAGTTTACATTCTTTCCCAGACTTTTTTTTTCCCCCTGCATAGAAGCAGAGCTTCTTTTGGTCTTACCAAAATGTAATTCAGACTGTGGAGGGCAGCAGGATTGCTCCCCTATGAGACAAGAAATGCCCAAGCATGAGACCAGTCCCGCTCTATTCCTGAGAAGTGGTAGGAACATTAAGCTATAATCCTTAAGAGTCAGGAAGGAGATGGAAATAAAATTTGATCTCAAATCAGTCCTCGGAGTCCTGTGAAATAACTATGAGTATAAAGATGAAAGAGATTTTACTTACCTGAGTTTGAGGGAAACTGGAGTAAACTCTGCTCAACAGCTGTCCTTAATAAATACACTGGGCAAATACAACACTGTAGGATACTGCAAACACTGCAGAAAAACAGCATCTGCTCTTCAGGATGGTAAATCTTCAAGATTTACTGTTTAAATATGAAATTTAAAATACGAAGAGCTAGTTTAAGACTGGAAACCACCTAACTATCTTCATGCTTTTTCTGATAAGCCTTTCTGGACCCAAGTGTATTGAGAAGTGTGAAAAGAGCCAAGGTAGGCAGAGATGGTGCCAGGTAAAACTTGTCCTAGTTAAGTTTTGCTCCTTGCTAATAATCTGGTTTACTATTCCCACACATGAGGTCTCTTTTCTCTTAAAGAATCTGTCATGAGACCATCTTGCAATTCAGTTCTCCCATTCAGCAGTAAAATACAAAAAGAGAAGGCAGTTATTCTGTACAATAAAATCCTGAAATGAAGCAGAGGGATTATTTTAAGTGTTCAGATTTTCAGATCTGCTGCATTAAAAATAACAAATTACAGCAAAACTTTAGTGCAGTACATGTTGGTAAGAAACCACTAAATTAGTCAGTGAGCAAAAGGCAGAATAAAATGTAAAAACATCTAGAGGTAGCATGTAATTGTGGCCCTTGCCTGGCAGGTACAGACAAACACACGTGCCGGTGACAGAGGTTGATTTACTGAGTTACTGCGAAATACAATAGTTTGCAATCAATACAGAGCAGCTCTATTCAAAACTGTTAAATATACCTGTGTCCTCTTGTGATAACATGGTAAAAAGCAAGGTTTTGATTGCGGGATCCTCCAATGACTATCTTCCCAACACAGTAATAAAAACAGTTGCTGTATCAAACTCCAAATATTTTGGATATTGTATACGTTCTATACAGTAATTTTAATACTGGAATCCAGTATTCATGGCTAGCTTTTTATACTTGCATCTTATAATTCTCCATTTTTACTTACTCCACAACTTTTTGCCACTATCCTCTGCTTATGCCATGCTGCCTTGAATGTGCCTCCCTTCAATGACTGCCATTCCCAATGGACAGTCTCCGGAGGGCAAATTCAGGTATCTCAACAGCAGAGGGGGAAATCACTAGAGGACAGAGTCACAGAAAAGACATCAGAAGCAAGAAAGTAAGGAGAAGAGAACGAGATAGAACAAGCAGTTAAAAAGAGGACAGCGCATCCTTGACTACTACAAAATACTGTTCAAGCAGCAGACTTCATACATGGGTGCTAGTTGCTAAACAGCTCAGTGATTTGTCATTTTAGGTGTTGCACACACACAAAATTCAGCAATAGTGCAGGAAACGATAAAACTGGGATCACTTGAGATTCACAGCAGTGATCAAGAGCACCTTTCCCACGTTTGCTTCTGCAAAGTTCACCTCCAAAGCGCAGCTGTCAGTCAGCAGAGGACTTGTGTGAACACATGGGAATTCCAACCAGAACTGCTGACAGAGGACACAAAGTACCATTTTCCAAGAAGCACCTGACAAATTTACTTGGTTTTCCCTCTCCCTAGCCCCCTCCCCTCCTTTAAAAGTAGTAAAATAAAAGTACAAAATAAAACAGCATGGGAAAAGTGTTGTCAAACAACATTTCTTCAAGGCCTCTGCTGTTGTGGTAGCACACAGGAGTCAACTTCCAGCAAGCTGACACTTCATATTTGTCTTTTTAATATTCTTAGGGTGCGATGCAGCAGTGTGAGCACTAGTTCTGCATTCGCAAAACATGTGCTTGCAAGGAAACACTGCACTTCAGCACCTGCTTGCACAGGCATGTGTTGTATACACAACTGGTGCATATATACTCTGCAGTACAAAACAGGTTCTCACCTTTTTTAAAAAAAAATTACTTAAAATATCCTTAAAATATCTTTGAACTTCCAACCTCTTGCTTTGGTATTGAGTCAATAGAAAATTTACAATGTCGTTCTTCAGTCTTACATAGACTGAAGTATTAACCAAGACAATTAAAAAATGAACAAGGCTGCATATCCAAAGAAAGCTACAAATACATTCATCAATACACAGCACGCCACAAATGGGGACAATACAAAGGGATTGCTAACATGTGGATGAAAGCAGAGTACTTGTAGGAAAGTGAGAATGTTCCTATCATTTTTCTCATGTAACATTTAATGTCACTTTAGCAACGATGCTATAGCAGCTATAAGTTAGTTCTGACTTGTACACATTGGGTTTGACTGAAAAGGGGGATGGGAAACATAGTTCAGTAGCAATACAGTAAGTGCATTGAAAATGTTGATAATCCTGGCACATACAAACTTTATGGATTACATGGGCTCCATTTTTTCCTATTTACAGTATTATACACTTGTATAAAGTCTCTGCTGCATTATTTTTAGTACATACTCTATGGCAAATCACAGTAACATTATTCATAGAAAAAAGAAATGCCAGTTTATTATGAAAGCATTTGACTAATGGATAGCATTTATCCATGCTTAACCTACCCACCTCTCTGAATCCCATGAATCCCCAAAATCTAGTTGGCACAAAAGGATTTTGATAACTTAATATAAAAACTGATTGCTCTTGCACATTTACCTCTGGTTTAATCACTACATTCACTGCTGGACAATTAGCCACTTTAGTGCTAATTAGCACTGTCTTCAGAAAAAACTACACAAGGGAGTCACTTCACTGTCAGTTACCTGATTGCATGTTAGGAAATACTGAAACCACATGGGAAATGGCAGTAGTATCAAGCTGTCTTTCAGACACCGAAGAGCACAAGTCTGCACAGATTTGTTTATATGAGTAGTAGGCAACTTAAATTCAGTGAAAAACTGCTCCTCATCAGGCCTAAGAGGGCATCAGAGCCTTCAAAGCAGTTTCTAAAAATCAAAGGCCTTGGGATTTCTTGGTTACAGCTGAGGCAGAGGCAAATCAAAGGAAAGTGGAGAGGACCTTTGTACAAAATGCAGTGCAGCTGATAGAAGGACACATGTGGGAACGTGCACTTCAAGATGCAATTCATGCCTCTGTACAAAAAGAAAATCCACTAAATGACACAACATCTGTCCCTGAGGGCAGGAGGTGCAGCTCTCTACTTTCCAGCAGATTTTCATAAAGATATTAAAAAAAAACTTAAAAGAAATGAATATTTAACCATCCAGCAGAAGGCAGAAGGGAAGAAGAATCCTATATGAAGGGCAAACAGCATCCTTTGAAAGAAATATGGACCCATTTCGTAGCTGGTAAAACCTTGTCACCAGGTTGAAAGAGCATTTCAATAAAAGTGAGCAGCTGGATACAAGCATGGAATTTTTATGGACTAACTGTTGAATGGAAAAGTTTAGTTGTCAGATTGATAGAGAAGGGCAGAGGTGCTTTTACTCAAAAGATTGTGTACTTTTCTAGATAACAACTAAACAAAACTGCAGCAACATAAAAAAATCCAACCAACCATGCCAGCTGCTTATCAGTTTACTAACCTTCGTGTTGATGTCCTCAGCTAAGACATTAAAACCTCACTTGCAAAACCTGGACATAAAACAGAGTGCACCTGCTCTAACAAAACTATTTTTCTTTCCAGCATATTCTTCAGTAGCTTTAGGTGCCACATGCTGAAGAAATTAGATTTAATTCAGTGAATGGCACATGACAGCAGGCAGTGATTTGCAATACATTGGTGGCTCCGTCTCCAAAGACACGAGGCCCTGTGCGTTGCTGAAAAGCTGGTTCCTTTCTTCCACAGCTCTTTTTCTAAATTTTAAATTTAAAATCAATCTCCCACTCGGAAACTCAGAGTCAGGTCCAATTTCCTCTGTCACCTCTGGTCACACTGCAGGACATCTTCAGAGATTATTCTTATTTCTTCCCAATTCCATTGGTAACTTTTGATCTGGAGTGACGGTTCCTTCTTCTAGACGAATGGCTTTCGTTATTGGCTGCAGCTTTTGGTGGGCCATTGTCAGCACCTGCTGAGAAATAAATTGTTTTTTGACATACATTTATTGGACATTCCCAAGCTACTGATCTAAAGACTGTAAGGCTTTTGTGAGCTTACAGTAGGAATTATCTCAGGCTAATAAGGACTGGTTGATACTTGTACTCCATCTAGTGGTCTAATAAAAAAGGCAGTTCTCAAAAACTTTGTGAAATTCTTTTTCTTCCAGAAAAGATTAGAAGTTTGATAGAGCAGAATATAATGGGGAAACATCCTCTAAGTGTCATTAATAATAGAAATCTCCAAACTTATTCCTGGCAAGTACTACTATCCGAAAGTAACAACTCTGAAAGCGAGTGTTCTCTCAACAGAAATGCTGGAGTTCCTTGTATGAGCACGTCTCTTGTTTCCAGTTTTTCATATTGTATCCTTCATTTAATTCCGATGGAGCAAAGACAGAAAAAGGGAGATTGAACAAAACAGGTGATCAAAAAAGATGAACAGAGAGTTCAAAAGCAACACATGAAAAAAGCTAAAATTTGTAATAAATAAAATCAAGGAACGGCTTTCCTTGGCCAGATTTGCTTGACATATCAAATTGGAAAAAAAAAAAATCAAATGAAAGTGTATTTTACCAAAACATAAAAATCTACCAACTTACTAAACGGAGAATAAATTAACACCAGCATCTAGAAAATTCACATATGAAATACAAAGTACTCTGCTGTCTAGGTGTATGCAATTCAAGTATTGTTATATTCAAGTCTGCAATAAATTGGAAATACTTCTAAAGACTACAAATACACTTGGAGTATAAGCTCTGACAGAGGTAGTTTCTTGTCTTCTAACAGGCAAATCCATCTTGAAGCTGTAAAGGAGGAGACAAGTAACTTCACCAATCTCCAGAGCAAGGAAAAGACATCAGAGAAGTGGGCTACTGTTGTTTAGGACAGAGGAAGCAATTTGGGATCAGCAGCACTGCACTGGCTAGGTGAGTGTCAGTAAGAACATAAATTTCAGGGAACATTCTTAACTGTTCTTTACTAGGCAGGAATAAAAGCACACTTCACATTTAAATGTCCTCTTAAAAACAAACACTCATTATTCAGGGAGAGAACTTGTTCAGAACAGTTACGAAATGTGTAAACCCTTCACTCTGAAAGAATGGTCTGGAATAGCTGCAGAAAATGAAGTTCCTTCGTTAAAAAATAAATACATTTTGAAGAGTCAGAAAGAAAACGGCAGTAAAAACAGATAGCTTTATAGATGATTGATCTGTGTAGCTGCTGCAGAAAGATTTCTTAAGTAAAAGAAATTGTTTCCAAGGTAAGTTTCTCAAGCCTCATTTCCTAGTGCTGACCAGTAATTCCAGTAGCACCACTTTGAGAATGTACATGTGAAGGTGCCAGTACCTTTACTGAATTTAGAATGAAGCCAGGAAGCGTCTGGACTGTATGGGCTGTCTTCACTTTCTGACAAGGTCTGCAAAAACCAAGAGGGACACGTCATTAGGCTGCTGGTCGCTGTGGTCAGTGCTTCTCCTGGGCAGATAAGGTTTGCTCTTAGACTGGTAAACTTAAACGACGGCAGAAGTCCTAATAAAAGATTCAGCCAATACTTAAATCTCTTTCCTTCCTTGTTAAGAGGTAAAACATTGATGCTACAACAAGAACACATCATTTGTCGTGTGATCTGTTGTGTAACCAAGTATTTTTAATATTCTTCCTATACAATGGGGACCTTAGCTAACCACTCACCCCTGCATGCTCTGCTAAAATTGCAGCCCCATTTGGAGTAACTGAGAGGACAGCATTCTCTAGAAGACACAGTGTGATTTGGGATCTGTCCAACAGCTGCTGAATTCAGAGTTCTTTCTACTGACTTCAATTGGACTCTGGACCATCCCCCTCTCTCCATTTACGATAGTTTTGGTAAAGAATTTATATATGTAGAAGCTTTTGTATTTTTATATATGTAGAAGTTTTTTTTTTAAGCTACAGTATAAAACAGAAACAGGCTCCCTCATAAAATACCTTTTCTCGGTGGCCATAGTATTCCGCATACCAAACCATGCCATATAAACACAGGAAAGTTGTAAAGGCCTAAACAAGGGAAAAGAAAAATTATTAAAGCCTGTTTATTTATTTATTTATTTATACAAATTCTTTGATGGTTCAAGGTCATTTGAGTTTAAGCCTTTGGAGCCTTCCATGCTCTGTTTCTGCCAGCACCTTAACCAGGAGTCCCACACTCCAGGCTCAGGGCAGGTAAACACGGGGCCACCTCGGTGCACTGCAGTCCAATTCCCAACAGGAAGGTAGGTGCCTACCAACCACTCACAGGGTACCCATCATCCTACAGAAGCCCTTGCCAAGCAGGTATGCCAACACGAACATCAGGCTGTTCCCCTGCCCCATGCTGCAGAGGCTGGAGGACATGCTGGGTTTAGTGTGGCTCTGATCTGAGAAGCAGTAATTCAGTTCTTCTTCTCCTCTTAAGTTTTAGGAATAAAAACATAATACTAAGTAATGGAACAGTTCATTCTGATTTCCTGTCACCTGTTCAAACTGTCTTCCCAGTTAGAAGGGAGAAATAGGTATTTCTCAACCCATTAAAAATGCCTTATTTTTCACTATTAAAAACGTCCTTGGAATCAGTTACAAGTCTGGCAAGACAGACACACATTTACTGTTAGAAAATGGGCATTTCATGCTACATTTGCAGCTATCACACTGAAGGACAGAAAGCTGCGGGCTGAGCAAAAATGATCTGCCCACTAAAACAAGTTTGTTTTATGCAATTTTAAGACAGGAGTGCAAGACAACATATATTATTTATTAATGCTTCTCATTAGCACCCACTCGAAAGGAAGAGGAGTTACTGGAAGCATCTCCAAACTTATCCTCAGTTGAACCGGTATTTTCACTCACACAGGAAAAAAAAAAGCTCTAGCTTTTGTTTCCCTGCTCCCTTCCAAAGCACAAGGAAACTCGGCTACGTAAAGACGTAAGAAAAGCTATTCTAGTCACTCCAAAATATGTTTTCAATGATCTCCCAGTTCTTTTTCTAGGGCGTGCGTCTTTACCAGCACTCCCCCACAACGGTCCCCTGCTGTCCCCTGCATGGAGGAAGTTTTTGAGAAGCTGCTTTCAACGCTTTTACTGAGCCTTATGTTTCACATGAAAAAATCTCACTCACCACACAAAGAAGCCAAAACACAACATAGAGTATTTGTGTTTTGGAAAAAAGATCTTGTCCAAACTTTATGCACACAATGGCTTCAAGGAAGGCAATAACCCTGTGGCAAAGGAAGGAGGGGGAAACAAAAAGAGAGGTTACAAACACCAGAGATGCAACGCACGCGTGTACAAGCCCAATTCCTGCCAGCTCTAAGTAAGTGCTATTCTCTAATGAAGCATGAAGTAAAATACTGTGGGAAATTTATGTTTTTGTGTTATACTTCAGCATAAGCAGCATGTAGGAAGCGATCACCGGGCAGTTCACAGGCCTAAGAGGCTCTGTTTGTGCAGGGCCCAGGCCGGAGCACGCGCAGCAGCCAAGGGTTTCTGCTTCCACCTGCTCCTGGGCTTCAGCCCACGCAAAATCCAGGCCGCACTTCCATGCTCAGCAACCAACGGGCTCCCTGCTGGGTCAACTAAGAAAATGTGATTTGAACACTGCTGGCAGACATAACCAACTTTATTTACTACAGGTCTACATAGGCCTTTGGCCACTAGCTACTTTGGTCACTTTTGATAGAATTTATTAAAAAAAGGGGTGCAAAATGGCATTCCAAATCTCTGAACTTGCATGTGTGATCTGGTTTACATGTAAAGCCCAGGCCAACACTACAAGAATAATTTGTGGGGGAATTTGAGAGGAAAATTGCAGTGGTTACTTTCCTATGTGGCATTATAAAAAATACAAACAAGCATCTCCACCTCCTTGGTATCATCAGATAAATATATCTGTTGATATCAGAGATACCTCTCTGATACCACCAGATACTTACATCTTCTCAGGCTCAAAGACACGGGGAAACGTGCCCACACCTCCACGTGCAATGATGGGCTACGAATCCAAAGCTTCCGTCTCCTGCCATGCATATACATCCAGTTTGTGCAGGCCCTGGATTTAAAATTACATCTTTTTAACATAAACCCTAGGCAATATTACTTACTGCTAATTACCTGCTTCCTGGCAGCAGAAGCACAGGACACTGACTCTTCTCATGCTGAAGCAAATCTGAAGCGAGCTGCTTAGCTCCAGCTTTGCTGCCTTCCAGGCCCTACGTGAGGGCACCCACGTGCACTGCCCAGTGGGGTGCCCTTGCCAGGAGCTCAGTGCAAGTTTCCTGCTGTCACAGGCAGGCGCTGGGGGATTCTCCAAAGAGCCCCCTTGCAGTCTGCTAAGGAAACCCATCCTTGCTGAGCAGAGACCTGGAATTATTTGACAAGGCTGGCCTGGTAATCTGAGCCCTTGGTGTCTCCGAAGTGCCCAAGGCAGATGGCCCAACATGCAATGAAAGACAACGTCCTCCACAACAGGCCTCCTCCAGCTTTATATCTAAGGCAAAAGCTACGGGACACCTCTTTTTTGTTGTTGTTTTTAGAAATTATGCATGTGGAATGCTCTCACAGTGAAACTCCTTCTAATACTTGTTAAAGCTTGTAATTGCCAAGGCTGGCATTCGGAGCCACCTATCTGTGCTGTGGAGCTTTCCAGAATTTATTCCAAATTATTCTTTCATGTGCTTCTTCTCTGACGTCTCCCTCATGAAAACCCTTTCATATCACAAATCAAAAACAGAGCCCTGCAAAGAAATCCAGAGGGGACCAGGGAAAGTCACCTTAAAATTGCTGAAGTAACACCTTACAAGTTACTGAGACGCGTATCAGTTAAGACTTGCCAGTTGCAGGACTCTGTAGGGTCACTAGTTATTTTTCTTTCTCGGTTTTATGTTATTTTTGCTGATTTAGTTGAGGAGAAATCAACTAGTTAAATTGAAGTACAACAGCAGGAACAGAAAGCCCACAACCAGGAAACAAATATAGATATGGGTATGATGTACTTGAAGCTATAAGCAAAACAATAAGCTACTTCCAACAGAGTATCTCAAAAATATATGCATGCAGCTGTTTGTAATGTGTTTATATAGTTTTCCTACTATTTTTTAATCAAAAACTTGTGCTTTTCATTGTTCAAAATAAGAGAGGCAAATAAAGACAGAAAAATGCTAGTAGTTAAAGCTGTTAGTGTTCTACTGATAGCTGATGAAAATTTTCACGTTACTAAATATGCTACCTTTTTTTCAACAGAAAAGGTCTTCTAAAATCTTTACAGGTAACCCTTTGGGACAGACTTTACCTTAATGAAAATAGTGCAGTCTGCAGCAGACCTGTAGCACTGGCCATATTTACGCCTTAAGTCATTTATTGTCCATTTGTTAAGAGTTACATTACAGTGTATATTGAAGCTTCAGAGTCTACAGCTTAATATTAACACAAAGCTTTGGTTTTAATTCCTCCCATGGTTAGGTTGTTAAAGATGCAGTATGTGCCTTTAAATGTTTCACAGTTTAAATAAGTTTTTTTTTTTAATCTGTGGTGTTTGGGGAAATAATATGCTATACACTTGCTTTAAATAGTTTCAAAGATTAATTATCCAGGGTAATTAAATCATTGGAAGAGCACTGTTTATTCCAATAAACAGCTGGAACTCCTAGTTTAGCTCTGTTTTCTTCCTGGCAGATTATAAAATCAAGCAGTATTAAAGAAATTACTTTTCCAGGCCCACTTCCCACCATCAGATCAGACTGAAGACCAATATTCTACTACAGCTCCTTTATGCAATCATTAAAAGATATTTGAATATCTTTTATCTAAGGTGTTTGAATATCTAACGTGTTTAGTGAGACCTTTGTAACGAGGATCATGGTGGTTCCTTCTTCACAGCAAGAAGACAATAGCCAGAAGACAGTAATAGATCCATCCCAGAAAGTGATATGTCAGTGAAAGAGGTGAATGTTTAAGTCCAGTCAAAACCAAGGAGCCACATGCCATGTTCTTCAGGTTACATTTAAAACAGGGGTAAAAATGCCTTGAGTTGCAGTGCAGTGTGCTCTGCTCTCATCTCAATTAACTGCTGAGAAAGGGGTGTGCTGGTCAAGGTATGGTCGTGTACCTGGAAATAAACCTTCCTGCTCTAACACTGCTCCTCAAACACAGTAACAATTTTGAGACTAACAGTAAAGATGAAAGACAGTTTGCTGAAGCACTATCTTTTAATTAGATTGGAGCATTTTATGGCTCATTGAAATGCTATTCTAATTCAAGACAGTAATAGCTTCTTCTGTTAAACACCAAAATGGTTCAGACGATTCTGGAGATGAGAAATACACTAACCTTGAAAATCAAAATGAAATAGTTGTTTTAATTTAAAATCATTTCTATCAGAAATGAGATTCTTGAAAAGTGTGCTTATATACACAGAGTTTATTATCATTTGATTTGCCATCTATATTTGCCCATCTGTAAGCTTTCCAGGCATAAGTTATATTTTACTTATTTACAAGAAGCTTTTAAGATGCTACAGCAGCATATGCTTCTGGTCTTGAGAACAGTACATTTTAGTTAAGTTCTCACTAGATGCAATCTTGCAATCTTTTCATTTAAAGATCTCCCCTGAGAGATATGTTGAAAAGAGACTGCAGCCAAAGCAACCACTGTTCATGGTGTTTTTCTCCTTATGAGCAGCACTAGTTCAGAACTGGAGTTAGTTTCACTGTCTTTTGTGGCGAATCCTCTAAGAGTAGCAGTGACCCCCTTGACAGCCAAGTAAATAACAACTAGTAACAGATAAGGGGGAGATGCAAAAGCTTTTCCCTTCTCATATGATTGAGAATATGTGCAGCAAGGACAACGCTTCTGAGGATGCCCAGTTCTATCCAGCAGTTTCCAGTTTTTCCTTCTGTTGTTCTCCTTACTCTGCCATCACTTCCCATGTTTACCTCTAAATCTGGGATTTTCATTTCCTCTGAATTTGCAGAAAAATCTGCCTGAACTATTCTTTATATTTAGACACAACATGAGATAGGGGCTGGTTTCATGCAAAGCCTGTTCCTGCATGGGACACAGTCTTAACACTTGCACAAGAGCTTCAGCTTTGCACACAAGAGCACTTACCCAAACACCCAGCACTGAGTTCCCACCCTCTTGCACTGGGTATCAGTGAGGTAGGCGTAGTACTGCCTGCAGAGGGAAAAGAAAAAAAAGTCTTTAATGGATGTTCCCAAGTTCCCAAGTCTTTAATGGATGTTCCCAAGTCTTGGATGTTCCCAAAATATTTACATTTAGAAAATTTGTGCATGTTACAAATGTGTCTGTACTGAAGATAAAATGCTGAGCATTGAAATCACAGGCAATCATGCTGGAGGTTTACCAGTGATTTCAACTCCAGTTGAAACTCCAGGTAGATTATATATATTGAACAGTATGAAACAATACAAAAGATGGGTGTCCTGACAGGAAGAGGTATAAAGGTACCCAAACCAGGAGGCCAACAAAGCTAGGTATTCTCCTACAGCCTCTCCACTAATTCTTTAACTCTTACAGGGAAAGCAAAACAGCTTCAAAAGAATTAGAGAATCTCTCACTTTTGCAGTTTGTCTGTTAATTTAACTGCATTTTCTTGAGATATGTGGGTTTGAATCTTGGAAGAAACTGAATCTGGATTTCCAGATTCACTGGGCAAGTGCTCCAACCATCAACACCTTATCCTATAAAGACCAGAGCAGAATTTCTGCCTTATTTTGGAAACTGTCCAGACACCATTCTGGTCTGTTCTTTATACTTGAAAATGTTCTGAGTATAGGCAGGGAAATCCCAGGATGTTAAACCCAAGTTCCTTTTTCAGCCTCTGTCTTTTGATTTCAACTGACATAATGTGGAAGGCAAATGTTATTAATCCAAAAAACACCAGTTTAAGGATAGAGACTTCTACAGGATTGGAAATACTATAAAAAAACTTAGACGTTTATTTGTACAGAAGCTTTTAGGATGCTTTAGGTGATTCAGCAGAGTGTGAAATCACTGCTCATAACTCAAGAGAATAAAGAGCTATGAAAGATGCTGAATTTTAGGAAAAAAGCAACCCAAGGCTACTGTTGCACTGTCCAAGGTAATGTCACTTTACTCTTGAGTGGGAATTTCCTTGGTCCTTCAATTTCACAACTTAGCTCATTCTGCCTACCTACAACATCATTAAAAGGTTCACTCACTGTGTCCTGAAGTTTATCATCAAAAATATAACACACACTTTGGTGCAATTTAGCTTTCATCAACCACAAGGAAAAGGAAGCCCAAGACAATTGACTGTTTTAACAAGAACTATAAACAAGCCTGGTTTCTTAAGCAGTCCATCTGGCCCTTCTGTCCTCATCATCCACTGCATGCTGTTCTGCTGCTCAGGATGCAGTTATGTTCTATCTTTTCTTATAACAAGCTAGTATTTCCTACAGACAAGTGGAAATAGCTCCAGTAAGAAAACTCAACAGTTCTATTTTTCCTCATCAGGATATTTGTGAGCATCTGATTGATGAGCACAGACCCTTCTGCATGCAATCCTCAAGGATGAAATATTCAGCTAAGTCAAAACACTGGCAAACACAGTACAAATACAATTAAAAAGACATGTTCTGTATCCCTAAAATCCCTATAAAACAGATTTTTATACAAATTTTACCTTATTGATGTACTGTGCAGGAAAAAAAGCTTTATTGAAAAGTTGTGGGTGTTTTACTATGGGTACAGGCAGTAAAAGCAAAAATTTCTTGAAATGTGATGTATTTTGATTTATAAACTATATGCACTTCTTGGGCAAGATACTCCCAATGTAAGAAAAAACACCATGGAAGCAAAATTACCTTACAGTGGGTGCTGTGATAATTCCTATAAAGAGAATTCTCCCCCAGCTTAAAGGGTGGCTTGCTTGGAATACAAAGATATGTTTCAAAAAGAAGGTGTTCAACTCAGTCAGCTGAAAAGAAAAAGGCAGTTAAACAGGTTATACTTTGTGCTGCAAATGTTTGTGTTCAATTAACACAAAACTCTTACTGAAGTACTACAAAACATGCTAAGATTAACATGGTAGCTACCTGGGGACAACTTTTTATGCTCTACTGCAACTCCGCTGGTTGGGTTGGGGATTTCAAAAGCCTAAAATTCCTACTCGAGGGCAAGCCAAGGATACAGCGATAAAGCAAATAATTCTCCCCTAGACACCTCTACAAAAGCATTTAGTCTATTTCCAGAAGCCTGTTAAGAGGCTAGATGCTAATCTGAAACTTATATATCCTAAATCAGATATGAATGACTAAGGCAAATTTGATAAGGAGCAGAAGAGATAATATCTAATCTATTAAGGTCAAACACTTCTGATTCTCTTTTTAAAAAGTAAATTCAGCAAATTGAGAAACAAACAACAAGAAAACAAACACCTAAAGTGTTTTTAGTGAAGACTTCCAGCATTTGCACACAAGTGGTTGGGATATATTATGAAGCCTTGCTGGACTATGGCCAGAATTCTGAGTATCAGTGACCCATCCAACAGTCAATGGAAGAAAAACCTGTCTAGCAGCTTCAAAAACCATCAACTGCAAAGAATAATCTGATTACTTGTATAGTAATCTCTAACATTTGGGTTTTTTTTTTCCACAGATTCTGTAATTACACCCCTGAACTATCACATAGCTCCTGCGAACAAAGGCTGGACCAGTTCTGTATTATCAAATCCTTTAATTGTGCCTTTCAACGACAGACACACACTGCATTAGAGTATCTTCTAGCCCAACGCTGCCAATAAGTAACTGAGCTGATGGCAGCTTTGATTTCACAGAACTTCTTTGCTACCTGCCAGATGATCATGAAAAGGTAGACTCCAGCCACTCTTTGAAATGAAGACTTGGGGTCAAACCAGCGAACGTAGGTCCAGCTGGCTGGGGTGAACTGCAACACAGCTCGCTTGATTTTCCCTGTGGTCGTGTGAATGTCCCTAGAAAAAGAGAAGACTGGGGTGAAGATGAGAAAGATGCAAGGGGGGAAAAGAAAAGCAATACCCGTCTTATGAGGTTTCAGAACACTTATTCCCTGGACAGCTAAGATCTTCACAGACTCTAATGTTTATAATGGGCAAGGGTAAATTAAGAAGTATATTAAGTTTTTCAGTCAAGATGCATTCTGCTATGAAAGACCATCCACCTCTAGCTGGAATCCATAAGTAAAAACAAAACGTATCTATCATTCTTTCCATGAAGGAAAAAGACTGTAATTCTTCAAATCTCTTTGAAAACCTGCAGGCTATTTTTACTGCCTGGTTGATGCTGCCATTGCTTAATCTAAAGGCCTCCTCACTGCAGACTCTGCCATTTATCCCTTAAGAATCCGTCAGAGTTGTTATTCCTCAAGTGTGGACCAGGCTGCCTCCACAGGCTCGGAGAGGTGGCATTTACAGCATTCCTAAACCTTGCTCTTCTGGTATTAGATTCACCTGAATCCTTTACACTGATGTGATAGCACTGTTACAAGCTAGAAGGCTTTGAAATTCCCTTTGAATGGGAATGGCTTTTCATCTGACAGATGTGTTAGGCTGCTTGCTCTTTGCTCTTGCTAATACTAATTGAGATGAGTGACAGCTGAGTTCCCAAACAACGGGGAACTTTTAAGGAAAGCCCATTTCTTTTCCTCCAAGCAGGGCAGAAATCAGTTTTCAGCCTGCTATTTCTATGGCCATTTTGAGCAAAAAGGGAGATTCAGATTTGATAACTCTAATAGTTGTCTTCTATTTCAGTAGTGCAAGTTTAGTGTGATGTCTCCCACTCTTTCTAATCTTTAAGGTTTTTTTTAAAATTTATTTTTATTATTCCTCTTGAATAAAAGAAAGGCAAGAAAAGAGCACAAGTGAAGGCTTCCCACACTGTGCAGGTCCTCTTTATATTAAAGGGCCGAAGAGTTTACTCATGCATTTAAAAGACAACATAAAGAAAAAATCTCCCACAGAGAGAGTAAAAATTAGCCCTGCCACAGATATTACAGCATATCTTTCTCTTAATTTTCAGTAAACTAAAACCATCAACTTTTTAATGCTCAGCCTAAATGGAGATAAGGGCAAAATGAGTCAAGCCTAAAGGCTGGATGGTTTGCAAAGCCTTAAGTAAACTCGTGAGCAAGCAGATGAAACCGCACAGAAGCTCCTACAGGCTGCAAATTTGGCAAGCAAGGCTAGAGCTTTTTGCATCTTCATTATTAACACAAGCCAATATCGTTTGCAACCCCTTGCCACTGCTCCTGCTTCGTCTTTGCCATTGCTGGTGCTTAGCATCCAGGGGAAGGGAAGAGGGGCAAAAAACAAGGGAAGAAACCACAACAGAAAGGGCTATGAAAATAAGTGACTAGGCCACAATCTGCTGCCCTTTTCTGTTGTCCTTTTCCGTGACAAATGGCACTTTATTTCGAAATTGCTCCCTTTATTTCAGAGAGCTGACAATGGGGTAAAGACTTAGGAGTCCTCACAATTTGGGCCACACAAGCTGGTTTTTTTTCACCTGTTTTGCACTGACAGCGAGTGTTGGCAGATTGCCACACTAATGTCACTTCAAGCTGACACCCAACGTGAGAGTTTAAAATGTCATGAGACAACCTTTAATATCAGGCTGCTTCACTGCCTGCTTAGAAGTTTCCCCTGTACAAAATAATTCACTAAAATGCAAATAGCTCTACTACTGTGTGCTTTCATTTGGCATCAATGCCAAATGTGTGTGTGTGTGTGTATATATATACACACACACGTGTGTGTGTGTATATATAAAATTTTGCATTGTAATCAATATATATATATATATACACACACAGAATAATCATATTTAGGAATATGTGCTATCCAGTAATATCACTGAGATGGGATTTAACATTTATACTAAGCATATATCACCATCAGCAAATGCAAATTACGTATTATTTCTACAACATATACATTTTACATACACAAAGCAAGCTCTATTTCCCAAGACATGGAATTTAATATTACAACATTAAGCATTATGCTTATCAAGCTTTAATTTAGACCTACTTGAAGCTCGCCCAGTGATAGGTCCTCATCTCCAAGAAACGACAAACTACCATGCCCAACCAGATGCCACCCCCGTTACAAAGCAGGATGTCCAAAATGACTTGATCCCACCAGCATTCCGCAAAATTAGGCAGGAGATGCATGAAGAAGAGCTACAGAATACAGCAAAAAGATTCTGGGTGAGGAACAGCATTCCTGTAAAATTCATAGAAAGTTACTTTTTAAGAACACATAAAAATGAGCTTTTCAGTAAACGTCATCAATTCATGGACATGTGCAGCAACCACTGATGTGTGCTGGAAAGCCCTCCAGTGGCTTCAGACACTGCAGAGAGGACCATGCAGGGCTCGAGGGGTTTCTGTCTGCTCCCTGTTCCCTATGGGG
>JAVCKT010004165.1:0-40584 GCA_032273925.1 Rhynchotus rufescens
TCTTCACAAAAAGTTGCAGCTATACTGAGATGAAAGAAAAGAATTCAGGGAAGATTCATGCTTCATTTTAAATCAAATTAATGCCCACTTTGCACGCTAATGTAATTAAAGCTATAATGGTGCCAGTTACTCTTACATGACCAACCATTTGATCTTTCTGTAAAATTAAAAGCCGTGCAGGAACGTGCGAGCTTTAATGTGCCCATTCTGCTGCATGAATTACTCTCTCCAAACAAACTTGGATCAAATTCTATCTCATTCTCCCTTCCAGTGCAACACAGACCATTGAATAAGGACCAGGGAGCTTGCACAGCTCCCTCTACAATTGAGAAAAACATAAATGATCTACATCTCCAAGCCCTATCTATCATTGCAAACTTTTATTTCTGCCTCTATTTGGCCCCAAGTGTTCCTGATGTCTTTCTACTGGTGAAAGCCACGGGCTTCAAAACACAAATGGTAACTACTCTAGCATTTGCAGTGTTCCAGCTCCTGTTTTTCTCTTCAAAAAGCTCTTTTTTTGAGAGGAATTAAAGATACTGCTGCCTGGCACACAGCCTTAGCAGACTTCTCACATTTAAAGAAAAAAATCTGTCATTATAATAGCAAGAAAAAAAAAAAGAATCTTTCCCCTAAAGAGAAGCCAGAGACGTTAAATCACATGGTCATTAAATCCCACGTGGAAAATGTATTTGTAGAGAATCTCTGCACAGCTCTCAGAAACCTGTCAGACATCCTTTTCTCCCTGGGCTGGTCTTGACAAGAACATCTACACTAAACGTGGAGCGAGAAGGCAGGCAATTATAAGGTGCACATTTGTGAAAATGATTGATGGCTTTTCTAATTGCAAAGAAAAATAGAGTGGCGGCAGCAACGGTAACAGAATGGACTATTACCGTCTACTGACACTAGTCTAACACTCAGTGGAGGAAAGAGCTCCTGCAAAACATCCAGGAGCAGTGACTTTGTGAAGAATTTACAAAGACTAAGCACGCCCCTGTCTAAGGGGAGCCATGAACTTCTCTAGAGGAGGATCTGGATACTGACCATGGAGACGTCCACTCCTGTCCTCTGCTGACAGTGGCTGCCAGGGACCTCGGTCAAGCTGCAGAAACCTTCCTGTTCCGGCCAGTTCTCCCATTGAGATGGCCCAGTTCGCTACAAATAAAAAACTTTTGAGCTATTACAGCACCAAGCAAAGCCACTGACAGCTGTTTGCTTAAATATATATATTTTTTCTTTCTTTCCTGGAATGTTTTTTCCTGAGGGAAACCACAGCGAGAAATGCGAGGAAAGTTCAAGAAACACCATCCCATGCCATAATTCCCTCCCCAGACTCACTCAAAGACAAGAGTGAAAGAAGGGATGGATAACAGAACTACACAATCCCAAAGAGAAGAAAGAACGGACAAAAACCCATGCAAAGAAAAGATCAGCGAGTCCATCTCCATCCACGGCCAGCTTAGCGCTTGCCTGCCCACCCCAACTCACTGCACTCCCTTCAAGCAACAGCATGAGGGGCTTCACTTCCATTAGGGCAGCTTGCAAGGAGCCCAGATGCTGAAGGAACCATGCAAGGTGTGCAGCCTCTCAGGGGACATTTGGCCACCCCAGGACACAGGCCACAAGGCAGATGCAGAAGTGCTGCCCCAGGCAGGCAAGCTCGGTGCAGAGTCCAGTCCCAGGCCCACCGTCCTGACAGGCAATTTCTTTGCTTCCTCACAGCAGGCTTGAACTAGTCCCTAATCCCCCCTTAAAGAGGGGTGGGTCCATTCAGGAATTAATTTCAGAGCAAAGCGAGCGCCGGTTAGATCAAGCCAAGAACAAACACAGCCTCAGTGCTCATTAGCAAGTACCTGCGCTACTTCTAAGGCAGCGAGGGACGACAAGGCAACGAGGATCTAAGGCAGGCGTTCATTAAACAGCCAAGGTGTCTAGCACAGGAAAACTAGGCTTCCTTACCAGTTGGTGTCAAGGAAGAAATCCAAGCAGGGAGCTCACCAGAGCAAAAAATTCCATCCTCTCTTTTCCATGGAAGTGTTTTCTGCTCTCCCTGGGTCACCTGGGGAAGGTCAGGGACTGCTGCCCTACCCATGCAGAGCCACCCATCTTGGCTGAGTCCCAAAGCGAAGAAAAGTACCACTGCAAAACCTCCCTGGCAACGTTAGCCTTGACCTCCCCAGAGAGGCTAAAGAAGCCCAGCAGACATACAAAAGGCAAAGGAGGTGCAAAGCTTTCAACAAAGGCTTAAAATCAGCTCAGCAGAGACCCAAGTAGGCAACACCAGCACCAATGCGAGGAACTAGCAAGTTGCTCTTCCATAGCTTCTAATGCCTGAGGATTTCCAAGCCCTGCACATTGTGATGGAAACCCAGAAGCTGCTCAGGACGGTGGCTGCTCCCGGCCTTGCTCACCACCCACATGGGCTCCAGGCACCTACAGGTGCCCCAGAGGGGCTACACGAGCATGCCAAGCTTGACTGCAGCCTTGGGCTCCGAGCAGGCAAATCACCTGCTTGGCGCACAAGCCCCCAGACACACTCTGCCCATCAAGTACCTGATGGGCAAGCCTTCTGCTCACACCCAGGTGCATGCACTTTACAAGCACAGCACTAGTATTTACAGATTTAACCTCAAGAAGATTTAATTTAGACTATTCAGAACACACCAGCAGTTGAGCGCCCTGGGCAAGGCTAGAGCGGGAGCTTATAAAAGCCTCCAACATTCCCAAGCGGAGGCAGCTTGGAGCTTTCAGGCATCAAACACTTAATGCCCCAACTGATGGATATGAAAAGAAAGATATATTTTTCCTTTAATTTAAACAATGCCTATTTATGCACCACCAACTGAAAAGGACAGCGAATTAAAGTGCACATGAAAGAAAACCACAGCCCTCAGCACCAGCTCTCAAATACTCTTTTAAGTCTGCTTGATGAAGGGCGTCTGTATTTTGTCACCAAGTGCAATCGAATCGATTATCACCTCCTGGTTTTGAACATCCACCTCCAAAGTCATTGCTTCTTAATAGGAATAGATTGCTTTTGGCCAATAAATCACTTGTGTGCCATCTGCCAAAGAAATAAAGAAATTCAAAGGCCCACATTCCCCCTTCTCCTCGCGAGACTCCCCCTTGATTTAGGCTTTGAAAATAAAAGGCGTTCATCAAATCCATAGGCTGTGGCTTCCTCCTAGGGAAGGGACCACAGAAAAGGCTCCGTTTGGCCTTCACTTGCCAACCCACTTCATGGACTCCTTTGAAACAAGCCAGGACGAGCGCTCTGCACATTGCTGCTGCCCCAGATTGTTTTGTTTTTATTCTCAAAACGGCTCCAGTGAAAGCAGGCTGACAGAAGCCTCATTTTACTAGCAATTGTTAAATAATTCAATCCCCAACTTCTCTATTTAATACCATTGGAGGAGGGAAAAAAAAAGAAACTTTGCAAATTGAAGGTCAAATCCTGTTTATTCTTTCCTTTTCTAAAGCAACTTTGACATCAATAAAGACTAGTTTTGTGACAAGGGCTCAGATTAAAACTTTTGTCAGTACAAGCTTTTTTGTTCAGGCTGTTGCTGTATTTAATCAGAAGCAGCTTATTTATTTATTATCAAAACGGTCTTATTATGTAAAACTTCAAAATACAGAGGCCAATTCTTCTTGTAGAGCAAGTTTCTTTATAGAAAGGAATTATATAAGCATTTTATCCCAATAAACTATGACACCTTTTAGGAAAGTGGATTTGCTCTCTGCACTCCCCATTAACCTCATGCAGGTGCAAGGCCTGCAGTTAACCCTTTCTGGCCCCATTTTACAGCTTCTTTCTGAAAAGTCCTTGCTGCTCAAAGGGAGACTTGGAAGATTTAGGTGCAAGAGGCCGGCAGTTCAGCAAAGAGCAGCGTTCTGACAAAATCAAGTGCAAACTTGCAGGTGATCATCTAAAATGCCCATAAATGTTGTCTTTTTGATGGTCACTTGGCCAAACCGACCATGTGTGAGACTGTTCCAACCAGAACACTTTGATGTTTAAGATGGCAATGTTTTAAAGGATGCACCAAAGCTGTAAAAGCACCAAACTTCCCAAAGTTTTCCTCGAGTTTATAAAGAAAAACAAAACAAAACAAACCCATAGCCTTGTAGGGCCTACTCCTAAGACCTCGTGGTTGGTGGGAATCCTTCCCCTGGTTTCAGCAGGGCCTCACAGCTCTCAGATGAAGCCAACACTCACATTCACAAGGGCAGTCTCATAGAAATGGAAAAATTTTTTCAAACAGGACGCAGCACAAAGCACTCATGGACATGGTTAGGCATCACCTGGGCTTCCACTAACAACCTACATGGGTGCAGATCTCAGATTTCTCCCAGCCTTTGTAGTTCCTCAGGCAATGACACAAGTCTTGCTAACCAGAGACTGCACAAACTTCCCTCGTGCTTTGCATTAAATTATGTAACATTAAAACTACCAGATGTAGCATTCATCATAAAAATGCACGACACAGGCAATCCGAGCTTTGAACTGTCCAAAGTCCACAGCACACTTTTTATACCCCAGGGAATCGCTATGAAGCCTAGGAGCTTAAAAGCAGCCCTCTAGCGAGCAAAAGCCACTTTGTATAACTGCTTGGGGTTGACTTCTCCTTGATATAAAGTCACATTTAAAATTAAAATAAGGAAAGTCAATTAAATGTTCTTTCTTTGTGCCTCAAATGCTTCCTGCAAAACTCGGGATTAAAAGGCAAACTCTAACTGTGAGAACTGCCAAGGTTCCTTGCAAAGCACTTTTGAAGCTGGTAAAACACTAATGGATGCAATTTAATCCAGAAATGGGTGATACATTTTGTGAAAGACCCTGAACTGAAGCTTTCCCAAGGTCTGAGCCCAAATAAGGCCACCTCATAGCAAATAGGGGTGAAAAATAATCCCTTCATTTCTTGTTACTCGGGTTGCAGAGGCCTCTACGCTGACTTCAGCGGTCAGGAGTGACCGAACTTCGGTTTTAAGGCCACCATATGCAGGAGCATCCATCCCCAGCAGTCACCCTGAGGATGACTTGGTCTCGAGAGGTTCAGAAGGCTACAAGGGAAGGTGCTTTTGCCATGAATGCAAAACAAGAAGAGGAGATGCTTTTTGTCCTGGAAGCACCAATAAAATCAGCCCTGGCACGGTACACTCACCTTGTTCCCATGCGAGAGCTCTTCCCGTTGAGCTCCATAAACGTTCAGCAGTTGTAGTGAGTCACACACCTAAAGTCCCTGCAAGGCAACACCTGCACAGAGCATCGTCCCAGGCAAGCCAGGTGAGGTTTCCACTGCAGCTCCGTGTCTGGCGCCTATGGAAATCAGCCTTCCCTTTGCCTCTGGGAGCAGCTGAGCCAGAAAGGCCAGAGCGTCTTACTACTCTATACAGAAACAGGAATCACGCTGCTGACCATAGGCTCCGATTAAAACCAAGGAAGTGCTCATTTTTAAAATGTTCAGTAGTAAATAACCCATGAAATGCTGCCTGGTCCTCACTATGTCATCTACTTTTAATGGCCTGCAGTGTCTTGGAGTTGCCGGATGCCTTTGGATAGAAGTGCCGCACTGAAAGCGGGAATAACAGTGAAAATATTTATAATAGTTCAAGCTTGTCCATAGCTTTGACCAAGGGTTTGACAGAGGGACGTGACAGGCTACTGGGTACAAAAATGAGGGTGCAAAAGGAAAAAAAAAAAAAAGTTGTCCTCCACCTGAAGATTCCTTTGCATCAATACTGCAAGACACTAGAGGTCATTTGAGACAATTTCTTTAGTTCTGAGGTCATTTAAAGGTTTGAGCACAGACTGGGCTGCAACCGTTGCAAAAGTTCTCACAGAGGGAAGAATCCACCAGTAAGTGAAAATTAAAAGGTTTTGTTTTCTTTTAAGTCTGTAACACGATGGCCACTGCTGGAAGCATTGGGAAGAAACAAGGTCTGGCAGTGCAGAATCTGACGGACTGCACCACCAACAACACACAGCCAGCATGGGGACATCGTCCTAACTTCACACCGCAGGTTGTGTCACAAGGAAGGAGCCCCATCTCCAAAATGATCCTCCTTTCTCTGCGTTTCACCTGCCCCCAAGGCAAATGCATCCGCGCCCAGGGCAACAAAAGAGGCGACTGACTTGCTCTGACACCGTGTTGTTCAGATAGCTAATGGGTCTAAAATAATAATGATCATTAGAATGAGACATAATGGGATGTCTACAAATAAATCCTTCTGGCCTCTCTGTGAAGGAAACAGACAGCAACAGAAGTGGGAGACGCTGCCAGCATTTGCAGTCTAGGAATTGGGCAAGAATTATAAAGAGTGCAAAAATGTCACTAAGCAATAGCATTGGGCACCTTTTTGCAGCTCGCGTGTTATATTTAATAACCTCAAAATCCTCTTTATTTTTTTCCTCCTTCTATCTTGACCTTGGCAACATTTATACAAGAGGGATAAGGGTTCTCTCTTTCATAAGTGTGTTGTGAGAGCAAATTCATTAGTATTTGTGAGGCTGAGATAACAGGTAATTGGCTGAGTTAATTCAAATTATTTTAATCTTTAGAAAGAAATCCACCAGCCTTTCTATTCTTTTACAAACCATAACTCTCAAAAGCTATTTCCTACTCACAGTGAACTTAATACTAATTAAATGAGCCTTTGTCTTCCAAAATCATTAAAGATTAAGTCTACATAAAACAGCTGCAACAAAACCCCATCCAAAGTCCAATTTAATCTGCTCGTTGGTTCACAGCTGGCGCTCTGCTCACTGCGTGCTTGGAAAAAGCTCCATTTGTCACCTCCAAGCCACCCTAGATCTTCACCTTCAGCCCTGACGCACAAAGGAGCATTTTGCAACTACCTGAAACTGGTCAGCATCCTTTTGGATTGACCCGATCCATTCAGCTGAGTATGGAAAAACACCAGAGAAACCAGGAAGTCTTTTTATGGCTATTTGGGAGCAATGGGGTCCCAACACTGCCATGGACCCACCAACAAGCAGCAAAGATTGAAGCAATCAGCTCTCTGGAGGGTTATGTGACATGCAGTCACCAGGACAGCGCAGTGACCCCAAGCTCCACGCTCAGTAATTGTCCCTCTTCCTCAAGGCTGCTCAAGATGCACTATCTGCTCGCTCAGCTGCTTGAAGAGGGACAGATTCAAGGCTCCATTTAATTGTTTTCACCAGTCTCAGCCCCGGAACTGTCGATATCTTCCATGTGTAATTATAAATCACAAGCCTTGCAAGGGAAACACGACCAGCAAGCCTGGCCCTAAATCCTCCAGATAGCAGCAGTTTCTCCAAAGCTGCTTTTTGACATAATCTCACACAGTGTGAACCTGAGGAGCCAGGCAGAAGACAGCAGGGGCACTGGGACTAGCAGCACCCTTGTGCTGCAGCAGCAGAGGGGACCATACACCAAGAACCCCCAAAAGAAAAATAAATTAATAACATGCCTTTCCAGCTGTGAAAGGAATCATTCGTCAAGGTAGATGCAAGCTCCATTTCCAGATAACCTGCATTTGCACTGCACTTCCAAAGCATTTTTTTTTTCTTTTCCTGCAGGACACAGAAAGTATCAGCTTTTCTGGATTCTCAGTAAACTCGTCCAGGGTATACGATTAATAACAAAGGACTGGATAAATCCTGCCTACATCTGCTAGCACCAAGGACGTCCAGGTATTCTGGCACATGTCTATGCTATCTGGAGTAGGCAATCCGAAGAACCACCTGGGAGTACATTTTATGAAGTTAAGGATTTATATGATGAATGTTTCTTACATCACTTACTGCCTTCCCCTTCTGGGACTTTAATTTAGGTATGATGTGTTGCACGGCAATCGCAATTTTATCTTCTGGGAAGAGCAAACCAGCGACTCCTAAGCCTGCCAAGGGAAGACCATTTCCAAAGCGCCTGCATGCATCTCAGTGCTACGAACAAGGGTATCTTTGTGCATCAAATTTTTTAATGTTAATGGGAAAAGCAGGAAAGATGACATTTTCTGGAACCCCAGTGTTAGTCCAGCATCCATCCTAGTCATTAAGGCAGACCATTTCCTTGCGGGGATATTACTGGATAAAGTGGGAGCCTGGAGCCAGTTTGAGACTAGGCCATGTTTTAGAGGTGCTTCAAGGCATCGGTTCTCTTTGCCTGGATAATTATATCTTGTGAATTATCCATGAGGGAAAAGCGTCTCCAAACGTATTCCCACAGCTGGCTGTCTCCAGTCTCTGCAGCTGAATAGTTGGTCGATCCTGATACACAGCAGCTTGCAAGCACGTTAGAGCATCCCCCACACAGACACCTCTCTGAGCAATGACAGAGACTTTTCTTGGGGCTGTCATAATCCCAATGCACCAACAGCATCAAACCAAATAAGGAAGAAACTGTCTTACTTCTCTCCCCATTTTTTATACTAAAAGGTCACTAGAAAACTAATGTACCTTTGTATATTATAACTCAAGAAATTTCCTCTAATTCTATGCATAATTACATGGAGCTCTGCACTAGCATCCCTCTCATGCAAATATTGCCATGAAATGCATACTGCCACAGCCTCATATGACATAAAAAATAACTGCAGTCATTTATTTCTGGTCTGTATCTGGTTATGCAACATAATGGGAAGAGACAGTATTTTTCATTAGCTTTTTGTTGTGGACACTACCCATTTATCTTTCTCATAATCTTTCCCTAGTGCATGTTAACAACGTTATTTTAGTAAGTTGTTTAATTATTTAATATCACTGTGAGGCTACAGTGCCTGCTGGAGAAGATCTTCTCGGAATTTTCCAAAGGCACCACCTTTCCATCCGTGCTCTCTAACCCCCAAATCCCACCTTCCATGCACCATGGCCTGGAGCAGCTGGGTCCACATCACTGACATTGCTGACGGCACGAGCAGGTAACAGCAACTCATCCCATGGAACAGCCACATCTCCAGCTATCCCCACACTCTGACTTATTCCTGGTTAATCTCAGCTCAGCAGATGAGCAGGCAGATCTTTGAGACTGTGGTGTCCACCAGAGCCCATGGGCTTCACGGGACACCAGCCACTCCAACATCACCCCTCGAAACGAGGGGGGACGGGGGCACCACAGCTACTGCAGAGCAGGCTGCCCAACCTCACTCGCCTCAAGCCTGTTGAAATCAGCAGCAGCTTGCAATGGCCTTAATGCAGAAATAAGACTCAATATTCCCTCATACTTTATCATCCATATATTTTAAAAACCAAAAACAAAAAGGCAGGGTAACAATCTATGACATTTTGCTGAAAAAATAGTCAAATGTGCCACTTCAATGGCCAACATGTTATTTCTATAGCAGCAGGTCTGACACATGTAAAGCAGCAAACACCTGCTCAAAGCCTAATGCCATTCACCAGCTCAAAGTCAAACCAGGCAAAAAAAGAGAGGTACCTGCACCCTGTGCAAGTGTCCAGCAGCCGGGTGACCCCATCTACCCTCCGGGCCTTAGCAGGTGCCTCTGATAACGGCATCCACATCTGGGGAGGCAGGGCCAAAGCCAGGACCTCCAATCTGGCCCCTCTGCCATGGCTGCATCATCAGAGGCAGCTTTTACCTACCTCTCTTTGTTAAAGCCAGAGCTATTAGCAGCTTAGAACTGCCTCCATGCGAGTTCCCTCTACCACATACACTTCTCCTTTAAGTCATACTGGTCCACAACCTATTTGTGAGCAGCCGTCAGGTCTCAGAAAAGCAGAATCCACAAGCAGGCTGCAACAGAGCAGCCCGTTCTAACCTTGCCCCCATGTCTCGGCACGGGGCCGGGGCTGTTCAGCAGGCCGAGGAGCTGTGGGGCCTCTGCTGTGGGCAGGCGCCGGGTGGCACATCCAGCACCCAGGTGCGGCCAGGACGGGTGCACGGGGTCCCTCAGCGCCTCCCTCCCGCTGCCTTCGCCCACACAGGGCCCCGCGGCCCCCACGCCAGTTCACAGGCCCCCTCCCCTGCCTCATCAGCATGTCCAGGTTGTGTCCGAGCCACCCTTGACATCTGCCCCCCGTCCCTTCCTTGGACGTGGCCTCCCTCCTTGTCCCGCCTTTGCAGCTTTGAACACTTGCTCCTCGCTCTTTTTCCTATCTATTATTACCTAATCCCCACTGCTTTAACACATCCACCTCTGCAAGTAAATCACTTGAGTTTTGCCTTTTTCTTTTGCCTTAGCTAAGGCCCTGCACTCACCATCCTCCCCTTTGTCATCCACATCTCCTCTGTTCTGCCATTAAACACCATCTTTTTCTACACACGAGTCTGCACTTCCAGATCTGTCTCCACTCTGGCCTACTTCAAGCAAACAAACGAAAAGAATAAAATAAAGTTTCACAAAGAAGAATACAAGTGAATGTCATGACAAGCATTTAAATGTTTCATTTTAGTGGGTTCAGTTTCATCAGTGCTTCTTATCTGCCAGTATTTCATGACAGGAAGCTCCTGGAGCCACGTCTCCACTCACAGCCTCGTGCTCAAAGCTTGCCCGTATTTCCCAGCTGTTATAGTTCAGCTTAATAAAAGTGCCTTCCTCTCCATGCAATAATTTCCCCAGTGACACATCCACAGGCTGAACAAAGCTCCTCCCAGGGACCATCCACTTTCCTGATCCTCCAGAGCCACCAGTCTGTCCGTAGGGAAATCACATTGCCCGGGGCTTTGCCGCTGCAGCCACGCTGTTCACACACAACTCAAAAAGGCTTTTCCTCTGCTCCACTTCACCTCTGAATACCCCAGACATCAATCCACTCCTTTAACACCCCTGGCATTTGCTTAGAAATGACTGTCTCTCTCTCAAAGGCTTGAGGCCTGTCCAGCATAAACCATCCCTCCTTCCTGCACTAACAGCTCTACAGGACACCTGGAACAAGGAAGTAAAGCTTGAAGAAATAAAAAAATAAATAAATAAAAAAAAAAAAACAAAAAAAAAACCCGCTGTATAAATGCAAATAGATCCAGCATCAGCTCCCAGGGATTAAATTGTTGACCAAAGTGCAGGTATTTGGATTTCAATCAGGTATACATTTGTACAGCTGCATCTGTTACATGCCTTGGAACCAGTTTTCCCCATATTAATCAAGCTAAGGGTAATATATTCCATTTCTGGCTGGCTCTGGTGGTCACTTTGTTATTAGGGGCTATCAAGAGAACATAATTGGACTCCTCACATGAAGCAAATCCAGTTCTCCACCTACACCGTGATATTTCTCCACTTATGCTCTATCAAAACCAGCCCATCCTGTGCCTAAAGTCTACAAGGGAACAGACAAAAACGCAGCGCTCACTGACCACACAAGCCCAAGCATTAGAATAAGTTATTTTGTTTTTACAGCAAGTCTCATCTAAGAAAACCCAGCAGCTTACCTTTTAATACCTTTTATACACATTCATTTCTTACAAGAGAATCAGCACCTCATTTCTAATGATCTGCAAAAATTTAGCTCCACAAGCAGCGCAACTTTGCCATATGCAGCTGAACACACAGTTGCACGTTCTACGTAATTGCTGCTCCTCCCTAACATTTTCTGCACGGTCCCAAATCCGCTCGCCACCCCAAAACCCAACGTGGCCCTTGAGGCCTCGCACCCTACCTGATGGGCAGCGAGGGGTCGCCGGCGTCCCACCAGTCCTTGGGCGGGCTGATGTACATGCACCACAGCTCCCAGCTGTACCCGTGGGCCGAGTTCTCGTAGCGCTGCACCTCAAAGTTGTCCTGCTTGATGTTGTCTATGGAGGGGAGAATGACCCTGCGGCGGTTTTCCTGAATGCGCGAGAGCACCGGCTCAGCCCTAGGGCACAAAGAGAAGCAGAGGGCAGGAAGGGACCGTTAGTTTCTCCTGAAATGCACACACAGATGTAGCAAGAGGCTTCTGTGCTGCTGCCTCATGAGATTTCCCACCTGGACCCATCATGGATAGAGCTACCGCCAGCCAGTCTACAGGGACAGACACAGTATTTAGAGCTGAAATAGCCACAACCCCATATATCTGGAGAGAGCTTTATGGCTCTCCTGCAATTGACTTTTCCTATGCAAAATTCAAGGACCAGCTGAGACCATCAGTGCAAGCACAGAAGTATTTTCCACAAACTCAGACCTTAAGCTATGGAAACGAATGAAAACCTCCAAAGCTGTAAATTACCTTTTCCTGCAGAGTTAGCACTCCCTGTTTTCACTAGTTTGCCGGCTTTAAAAGCACCATTAAATATTAATTCCTTATTATTAGCTTTTTAATTCAAAATAAACATCCACGGTTTCACACTGAGCTTTCCTGAGATCTTTATGAAGATAAAAAAAAAACATGACAGTACAATAACTAAGGGCCAATCCTGCAGCGTGGACTGACTATATAGCCAGGCACAGAGAAGGTACCTGGTGACTCCTTCCTTTCAAGAGCTTTGGACCACCGAATGAAAAAGGTAGGCAGGAGGCTCAAAGATACACGAAAAGAGTCAGTCCTTTACACGGCTGGCAGTTCAGCTGGGAAGCTCCTCACCAAAGGATGCTGTGGATGTCAAAAGTTTACGCAAGCTCAAGGGGAGATAAAAGCTCACAGTGAATACAAGAAGAGTTGTTGAGTACTTAGAAGCCAAGACTCTCTCACATCTGCAAATAGTTGGAGGCTGGTAGAGTACTCCAAAGTATCATACATCCTACTCCTGCTCTTATACGTTTCCTAGAGTTTTAGATGTTGATTGTGATATAACAGCAGGCTACTTAAGCCCTTGGTTTGCCACAGCATGGCTGCTCTTTGGGTACCTCTACTGCATATAGTGAGTGATTTTCTGCAAAATGCAGATGTGCAACTATAGGGTAACTGCCTGGGCTTTCACACACAGATAGACCTACTGCATGAAAATGCAGTCCACATTTTGCTAGGGAAACATAGGAAGCCTGGCTTGAAATTTTTCCTTACGCAAAGTCGGCCAAAACCAGTGCTTATTTATTTATTTTTTATTGTTTAAACTGTGATTTAACAAGCCTGAGCTTGGGAAAGCAGAGGGTACATGAAAGAGTGAGTCGAGTCCACGCTACAGAAAAGCTCAATTCCTATCTCAAAAAAAGCTGTTGAAACAATTCAGTAAACTGTAGTTCCTTATGCATATCAATAAAATTGGGTGTGAAAACCTAATGACCTGAACAGAGGAACATTTAAAAGGGAATACAGGTATCAACATAAGAATCAGCCTTCTAAAAGTGTCTTTCAGCTGCATTAGTGTTATGAAGAATTCAGTAACTGCCCAGAGTTCTTCCTTTGTAGGATTCTTCCTTGAGGATGTTTTTCTCTGTTCAAATCACATATGGTAGAGCCACTTCTACCTCCAGTTTCTAAACACAGAGCATTTCCGTTCTGCACCTTTGCACTTGTTCTTAGTTGCAGAAGAAACAAATCAGTCTAAAACACAAGCCTTTCCCAGTGGGATGCAGCTGCAGAAAAAGGAAGCAGGAAAGACTCTTTCAACCCCTTCTCTGATCTTTTCTTACTTCTTTTCTTTGTTTTTCTTCTATTTTTTTTTTTCTTTTTAACTTCCAGAAATTGCTTGGGGCTCACGAAGTGGAAAATAAACATAAAAACACAAATGAGGCATGTGTGTCCGAAGGGTATGTAAAAGGATGGAAAAGAATGATTACAGAGGAGAAGGGCAAGGATAGAGTTTCCTAGGATCGTCCCACCATATCTCACCAGGGGAAATCTGGTACAGAAGGAAGGTTATGCAATCACAATGGTCAGAAAAGACCTTTAGGACCATCAAGTCCAAACACAAACCCATCTCCATCATGCCTACTAAGGACAGGATGAGTAATCCATTGGATCCATTTCCAGAGTTCTCTTTACAAAATTTTGGAGTGCAGAATATCTTGCACACGCTAACATGATGAGACTCAAGGTTCAGCACCTACCAGCCAGCAGTGAACTCCACATGGGCATCAAAGAATCCAGTGATCTGGCCAGTGGCAGCTTTCCAGCCTTCGATACGAGCTCGGATAAGGCCTTCCCTCTTCTGGTTGCGTACCACCTTCACCAGCCCCGGGTACCGTTTATTCACATATTCTTCCAGAGGCGCCTTCAGCTCATCTAGAAAAGAAGGAGCAGAGGACCCATTGAGGAGCAACGTTTCTCACCCAAAATCAGCCCATTTCATAGAATCAGAGAATGCTTAAGGTTGGAAGGAACCTCCAGAAGTCATTTAGTCCAACCCCCTACACACATAGGGTCATCCAGAGCACGTGGCACAGGGCTGCATGCAAGCAGTTTTGAAGATCTCCAGAGAAGGAGACTCCACAGCCTCTCTGGGCAGCCTGTTCCAGGGCTCTGGCACCCTCACTGTCAAGAAATTTCTTCTTAAGTTCCTGTGGAACTTCTGATGCTTCAGTTTGTAGCCATTTCCTCTAGTCCTATCACTGGCCACTACTAAAAAGAGGCCGGCCCCCTCCTCCTCACTGCCTCCCTTGAGGTATTTATACACACTGATCAGACCCCGCCTCAGCCTTCTCTTCTCCAGGCTGAACAGGCCCAGTTCCCTTAGCTTTTCCTCACAGGACAGATGTTCTAGGCCCCGATCATCTATTGATAGATAACTATACAACTTACCAGGACCACACATGTCTCCGCACCCCTGGAAGGGATACAGTCATTTGCAACTCATTTAGGTTGAATCAATGTTATTTTGCAAACCACTAGTTTTACAGACCTGATGGTGGACTAACCACAGTCCCTTTAAAAGGAATTCAAGTTTGCCAGAAACCTTCTATACGCCTAAGGAATCAGGTGCCCTCAGCAGAGGTGAAGGGCAGCAAGATGACAACTTGATTCCCTTAAAACACCGGGGCAGGGGGAAGACACTCCTAGAAATACTGCAAAAGCCACCTGAAGTAGTTTAAACTACACCAAACTGTGTACGCCAGCTCCACTACCCCTTTTTTATTCAGCCTGACTACTACACTCTTAGCATTTGCTGTATGTTTTCACAGTGTTATCGCCACTAAAGCTGAAATTCCCCCGCTTTTATGACAATAAGAAACAGATTTTGGAGTTATTCAGAAGATGCTCATATGGGATATCTTCTCCTTACTGGGGATTGCAGACCATTGGTTGCCTAAGCCCCCGTGTTCGTGCTACTGCTGAGAACACAGCAGATCCATCAGTCCACAGCCACCGTCAGTACTGAACATACATGTATTTACTAGTTCTCTACTGAACATAAATGATTTTTTAAACATGGAAGCATATGAAAGGTTAAAACAGAAAATACTAGTATGTTTTTCAAAAATTTGGGAGAAGTTCCTAAAGTTCTATTTTTAAGGTAGGTCTTCAAAGTGCAGGAGGTAGAAAGGAAGCCCCATGAGAAAAACATCTGGCAACCTGCCAAGCTAGACACATCTGAGTAGCTCTGCTTTAAGGTCCAGCTGCAAGCAACCTGCATACAAGAAAGAAAAGAAAGAAAAAAAGGAAAAAAAAAGAAAAAAACTCGTGCACAGAATGCACTGAATCTTTGAGATTCTGATACTCCAGCTCAGTCTAAGTTAATAACGCTGAAAAACACAGTGTAGACAGCAAAACACACTCACCTATCTCGTTCATTTGACCAAATTTCTGCTAAACAGCCACAAAGTCTAGGAAGCCTTGCAGAAAGAGCCATCCGTTTCCCATTAGCAACGTGGCATTTTGTGCCTAGCTATTGTAGTGCTTTGTCAGCAATATTGGTCCTTTTAATTCCTAGCATTTCATCTAAATGCACGCAGGTCTACTGCCAGCGTGGCCTGTGAACACCCAGTCATTTTTGGAGACCATATTTCACTCATATGAGGTTCAAGGACTCCTGGAAATTCAAGCAAGGTCGGTGCCGCAGATGAGAGGCTACTACTCATCATATACACTCCCTCAAGGAGGTGAAATATATACGTATATACACACATACAGACATATACACACACACACACACACACACATACCGCATTAATATAATTCACAGGGTAAAATACTTAAGGCTTAGGAGCAACGGAGTCAGTTCCTAGTTGGACAATACATAGTAATGGAGAACAAAAGAACAAAATGCAAGTCCCATCTGCTGGGCTTAGCCAGATAAATCATCAAAGGAAACGGGATTATCTATTCCCTCTCCTTCCACGCCTTCTTCCAGACACAGAAAATGTGCTTTCCTCAGACTGCCTTTCTGGGATTGCTCCTCTCACATACCAATTTCCCGAAAGTCTCATCTCTCTTTCATGTTGAAGTGGGAATAAAGAGAATAAAGCAAATGAGCCCCTTCCTCAATTCAGAGCATCTGCATCGCATACATACATAACGCAGCAACTTCCATTTCATGCTGAGCCACTCACGGAAAAAGCAGTATTTTATGGAGACATCTCTCGAGTGTTTTCAAGGAGACAGAGACACAGATTTTTGACAGATAAAACCCCCCAAGGACAGTATCTGCGCTTCACGTGCTTTTGTTAAAAGGCAGGTCGTTAATGCTGCAGACCATGGAATTACAGCCTACACCAAACAATTAAAACAACTTTCAAATTGCCGTTTTAAAGCTTCACAGTTGAAGGAAAAGAAGGGAACAGGAAAAACAATCATGGGAATTGTCTGAGCACAGCTCCAGTGAAACAAGGAAGAAGCATAACTTAATCCCACAAGTTTACCGAGGGCTAAAGCCCAAGGGAGAAATTCCTATCTGAATCAGACTGTGCAATATTTAGGCACAAAATCCAAGGGAAACCACAGCTGCCTGCTCCTTTTTCCAAAAAATGAGGCTGGATACTGCTATGTAAAGAGCCACTCTGCTAAGAGTGCAAAGTGACCGAGACTTCGTCCCTGGGGACCAGGCAGAGGGGAGGACTTGGCTTTGCTGGTGGCTCTCGTGCAACTGAAAGCAGCCACGATCCAGGGCTCACGACGTGACTGTCCTCAGCTGAGCTGCAGCAGGACTCACACGTGTGCTCTTAACCCAGGCCACTGGCAAATTAGGCTGTATTATCCTAATATCAGCATCATTTAAGCTGCCTTCCCCTCACCACGCACAAGCATACTCGCTCCGTAGCCTGCAATGCACTACGAGGGCACCATGTGGTGCAACACGCACCTGGAGAAGCCCTCTGAGACACAAAAGCACCAAATGGATATGGGAGATTTGGTCCTAAGTCTTCTGTAACAAGTTGCTGGGTTGGGCTCCCCTTCTGCTCTGTGTCAGGCCAGAGTACAGGCAGCTCGGTGGGAGCTACCTTGCATTATATCCCTAGGCAGTCCCTAATGGAGGGGTCGCTGGGTATTCATCTTTACTGGAAAACAGGTTTTGATTTGGTTTGAAATCCTGGTCCCTGAGAACATTCTGAAAAATTCCCACTTGAAAATCGAGCCTTGGCCCCTTTCTCCTCCTCTTTGCAGCAGCGTGGGAGAGGGGACTGCAGCGAGCAGTCTGGGAAACCTGAAGTGCTCTTCTCCTTCCACGTGAACTCCGGTGCATGGTGAATCAGAACAGGCTCTCAAATCTAATCTTAATCCAAGTCATTTGAAGTGATTCCTAATTTTACCCTGCGTTCTCCTTCACTCAGCAGTCACTTGAGCGAGTGCCATTAGCATATCAGGAAAACAACTTGACGCTGCCCTGACACGACACTGGCAGAACAGGTAGCTATGGGTTGCAGCGCTGAGAGCTGCTGTGTTAAGGACAGCAGCAGGAAACCCTTCTGCCCATCTTATCAACTTAAGAAACGTTTTGTTCATCATCTTTGCAAATGTCCCAGAACTGAACTGCTCAGGATGATGGGGAGGTCTGAAATGGCATGCCAGGAACTAAATCACGTCCTCAAAGGGGCACAAGCGAACGTACTCACTGAAGAAAGTCAGCTCGCACAAACTAGCAGCCTTGCCTTTGCATCTGCTATTTTCAGGGCTTCCTGCATACTGCAGCAGGGCAGAAAACATCGTATGATTCAGGTAACTTGCTGCCATTCTCCCCACTGCTGCCTTGCACATTGTAATAGCATTTTTTCCTCTTTAGCTCAGGCCTGAAAATTAGGAGAATGCAACAAGGTCCACCAGGTCCACCAGTACACTGTGCCACCAGTACACTCATGTGCCTGGCATCTCTTCCTTCTCTCTCACCTGAGACATCAAACTGATGATAATTAGGTTTTCTGCTGCAGTAACTCCCAAGAAATTACTTGAACAGGCAATAAACAAACGATAAAATTTTTGCAGTGAGACTCTGAGCTAGGTAGGTCTCCAAAAGCTTTTTGTGTTTACTTGCAAATATTCAGTAGGAAACTGTGAGAAAAGGAGCCGGTGCATAAATCAACTCTATTATAAGGGTACAGGAAAAGTTGGTCCCGCTAGGTGAATTCTGCATCAAGGTTCACTTTGTTCAGCAAAATCCAAAGTAAGAGAGAAAACCAAGCAAGGTTTGCCATTCTCTGCACCTAGGCGTGGTCTGAAGAACTCAGACCTGAACATAAGCGGGGCAGCACCAGGTGACCTGCAATTAAGGAACTCTTCTATAGCTTGAAGACCAGGAATAATGAGAACCTTGGGTTAGGTGGATGCATACAAAGAGCAGAGATAGGACTCAGCTTCTCACTAGCCTGTTAACGCCCTGCTCTAAACACACACACACAAAAGGTGAGAGTCGGCTCCCAAGAGAAGGTACAAGCACCACTGCCGTCGCTGCTGCAACGAGCTGCAGAAGAAAGCGATCTATCTAGTCACAGCTAACATGATACACTGAGGTCAGTTACTACCAGTAGCATATCACTGAATGTAGCCAGCTAATTTAAGTAGTCTTTTATCAGAAGGCTTTTTTTTAATATTGAGGTTTTATTTTCAAAAAGATATTATCCCAGATTAAAAACATTAAAAACCAGATGGTAAAAAAGTCAGTGATGATTAAGCAACAGACTCAAAGCGTGTGACTGCAAGATAACACAACATCTCAGGGGCATACTGCTGTATTCCTCCAACAACCTAGGCAACATGTTATCACTCAGAAACACAACCTGCACACCGTCTTTGTAATTATACTCTTGCAACAGCAAACACAAACAAAAGCAGACGACAAAAAAAAAGAGTCTTTACAAAGTATAATGTGCAGCTCAAGGGAGGAGAGGGGTTCAGACTACAACTCCCCAAGCTTTTCCCTTCAAGGAGGGATTTTCATTTCATTACAATATATTCACACCTGTATCTATTTACAGCTCAGCCATGAAGAAGCTGGATGAGACCAGTGCAGAGAAAAGTCTACAGAGGCTTTGGAAGCTGTTTGTCTACACTAGAACCACAAAGCACCACAGGTTTTGCTTTCACTGTGTGACGAGTTGGAGGTATACCTGAAGGGCAGACAAACCGAGCCTTTGGAGAACTGGGCTACAGCTACAAGCCATACACAAAATAAATATTCTCACAGATATACACAGCGCCTCGCAAGCAGGCTCTGCTAATTCCTCCTCTTGATCAGGCACAGCCTGTCCAGGCACACCCCCACACAGCTCCATCCTCCGCTCGGCACCTGCGCACCTCCAGGATTCATCTCGAAATCTCAGAGCTCAGGAGAATCTATTTTCCTCTAATTATTTTCCTGTAGCAATCAACTCCATTTATTACAACTACTTTGTTTGTAATATCCCCAGCATCAACTGTAAGATGTTGCTATTGCTGCTCACAATTACTTCCTGCCATTAATGTGAACTATAAGACAACATTATTGCCATTAATAATTCTTCCACGTCACAGACTCCTCGACTATGCAGTGGGTGAACGCGCACATCCTAGGGACGTGCATTGGTTTGGAGCATTTTTTACAGGAGGAAACCAGATTGTTGTGTGCTTGGGAGGAGCTCTCCATAACATCTGCCAAGTTCCCTCATTAGCTTCCTCCAAATCCCTCCTTAAAAGTCTCATTTGTCATGATGCCTATAAAGGCTCAAAAGCAGCAGTGCTTATGTTATTAACTAACCCTACCAGCTAACATCATCTCCTTGGTCTCTTGCCATGCTGCCTCACTTAGCTCTACTTTTACTTATGCATCACAGCGTTCCTGAGGACACATCCACCTGGTTGTCCAGTTGTTGCTTGACCCTTAGCACAGCCCTGAATGGGGTTTGTAGATGGGTACTAAATGCATTTGGGCATGAACAGATAGCTTGGCCAGCCCAGGCAAAACAAACACCTAAAACAACCACTCGCAGCTGGAAATCCTTGAGCACGCTACCAAGCTTTGGAAACCTCCTCTCACTGATCCTGCTGCCATCCAGCCTTCAGTCTCTCCACCCAACCCCACCAGCACCGTCCTCCTCATAGCCAATCCATGGAAAATGATGCCTGGCCTCCTGGCAGCAGATAAAGAAAGAGATTCCATTTTATATTCTCAGAGCCAGCTGTAGTCTCCACTTATTCAAGGGGGGATGCTTTTTGAAAGGATTTGTTCCATAGTCCTGTGCCTTTCATAAGCATCTCTAGAGTACTTGACAAAATATTAGCCTCAGTGCTGCATCCTGAATGGTTGGCGGGGACTATTTAGAAACCTGTTTCTTTGTCGACAGCAGCGAGCAGAGAAGCTCAGTAATCACCACCAGTGGCTTTTCTTTAAAAGCGTGTGCTCTTCACTCCATTGATACTGAACTTGGAGGAGCAGCACTTCATGCTTTTATTACTTCATGCTTTTATTTCTAACCATCTAAGCAAGGGGCAATGCCAACAACTGCAAACACAGATCATCCACACTTGTCCTTAGCAAGCTAAAGAGTTCCAGCTCTGAAATCCCAGGCCGCACTAGTGCACATCACCCCAGCATTCGTTAGCTTCACTAAAGCTTCACTGACTTCCGTCAGTTGAGGAACTGGCCTCCTCTTCCTTTTATCAGTAATTATAATTCATCAGCTTTCTATAGTACTCATTAGTGTGGTACTCCAGTGCCTATTTTTACAGGCTTGAGTTTCTTATTTTTTTTCACCATTTCTCATCACCACCAGAACAACCTCGCAGGCCTGCTTTTAGAAAGACACACAAATTCTCCTCTTGCCACACTCTCTTTCTGTCTGAAAATACTTCTACATGTGACTTAAGCCCCTCACAGATGTGTATTACCAAAAGCTGGAAAGGAAAGTGTTTTAAGAGAAGTCAAAAAAAATAAAGCTCTATTAGAAGACATGAGTGTGGAATACACTATATCTTGTGCCAGAGTTTGCCACAGCCTCTCTCTCCTCCTCCTCTGCTTTTCCTTCTTGCAACAGAAATATAGGAGCTGGTAGGACCAGTTCTCTACTATGACAGAGTCCCAGCCATTTACAGCGCTTAGAACTTTCTTTTAGACAGACAAAGTGAAGCATGCCCAGAGAAAACATCTTGCTAAAGCCACTGTAAGGAGTCAGGACAGGAACAGATCACTGGACTTCAGGGTCTTTCTCATCGCAACTCTATAGCCACCAAAACATTATTAAAACCAGAGCTACAGATGAAGCCAGCATTCCAGATGCTAAAGAGAAATACTAGAATTTGTTCTGGTATCCTTGTCTAGTCTTCTAGGCCCTAACTAAATTTTCAAACAAGAGTAAAATTTCAGATTTTATCTTTGGTACGACCCTGTTGCTTTTGTGCTATAGGAGCTGCAGAAACAGAACAGGATGAGCCGGACTGCCAGGACCAGTCAGCACATCCTCCATGTCCGATCATCCCCGCAACGCTGCTTACCTTCATCACTGTTGTCATCCACAAGGATGATCTCCTTCAGGAGGTGAGCGGGTGTGTGATTCACAGCGCTGTGCACCGATCGCAGGATAACTGACAGCGCCTCGTTCACAAAGATGAAGATGATGGAGATCTGGGGGAGGTCCTTGGCGTACTTCAGCTCTTTGCACCTGCAATCCAGAAGGCAGAGAGAGACACAGGGTCAGCGGCGCACACACAAGACCACGGCTGCACTCAAGGGGGTACATGTTGGATGCACCACTCGGGACTGCGGCTGGCATCCTTGGCTTTGTGCAGCCATCTGTTTCAGGTGCTCTTGTGCGATTTTGGCGCTTTTGGCTCAGAAAAGCTAGAGATGCCCCTACACCCTGTGTGCACCTGCATGCACACGAGGCAAAGCCAGCAGGAGAGCAGCGCGGACCACCTCCAGCTTTGGCACTGCAAGCTAAACTCCACACTCCCTATGTCTTTTTAAGATTAATACGTGCTCAGGAATGAGTTTTTGGTCTTAAGCTGTGCTCACAAATGCTTTTCCCATTTGCTATCGAGTGAAATGAATGTAAAATGACCCTCGGTTAAACAGTTCTAATAAATGTTTTATCTTTCTCTCTCTCTGCAGATTCTTCCAAATCTCTTTCTGTCTCTGAAACATCCCAGTGGGGCATTCCCGTGGTGTCTTTGCACTTCACAGCCAATACAGTGAGGGGAAAATAATAATAATCATAATACTCCAGGGTGGTCTCCAAAGCGAAACCCTCCAGGGGGCTGGGAGGGCCTGAAGGCGGCCGCCTTGGCCTGCTCCGAGCGGCCAGCCCACCTGCAGGCCCCGGCTCCCCACGGCAACAGCTCCCACCTTGTGACACTGGGATCCAGCAGGGCCCACGGCGGCAACACCAGGGCCAGGGACAACAATAGGGGCCTGGCGAGACAGACTGTGGGGACCCAGGGCAGCCCCAGGGCTGAAGGATCTGCTAGACCAATGTCTAGGAGGAGGTGCTGGCTGCAGAGCAACTGCTCAGGCCGGGCCATGATGTTACCCCGTTGCACTAGACCCTGCTACCTCAAAACGTCACCCGCATCATCCTCACACGATGGGGACTGCCTGGCCTTGCACCAGCACCTGCCAGGGTTTCAGGACTCCTTGTTCCAAACAGGCTTCGCCTCTGCAGCTGGGCATTTGCTTACGCCCATTTCTGCTCATTGCAGTTGCGCAGAGGAAGTAGCTCCTGGTTTACCAGCTTCATCCCAGCATGTCAAGGTTTCCCAGAGCATAAACACAGCAGATAGCAGGAGCAAGGACACACACGGAGCAGAATTCAGACAGTCATACACGGAGGAGCTCCTTTAGGAGAGCCCAGCTCTTCAAGGAAGCAAACAGCTCCGAGTGAGCTGTAGCTGTTTCCTTAATGCAACTTTACCTTAACCAGAAGCCTGATCTTAACACAGTATATGCAAAGAGCAAGCAGACGAGCGCAGAAGGGACCACTAAGCTCCACAGTAAAACATATCAGGGCTCTGAGCTCCTCCAAAGAGCTGGTCTTGCACAGGAGCTACTTGCGTTGGATGGCAGTTCAGGGAAATACAGATGGAAACGCAGCATTCACATGCGCACTCATATGCACACACACCCGTGGGGAGTCTTTAACTACTTTAAACAATTTAATCCAACTCTCTGCCTTTGCGGCGAATAGATGTGCCGAGGGAAGAAGGAGCCAAAGCGAGCAAGCCTTCCCCGCTCACGACAGATTAGACATGCAACATTAGCAGCGTTCGCCGAGTTACAATGAGCCTTTGCTGAGCAAATCCTGCCCCGACAAGCAAAGAAAGCAGGAACGCAAGAACCGTCTCCAGACACAGCTTCAAGCCCATTGACTAACCAACACTGACTCTATATTTAATTGCAGTAGGTGTTTCTCAGGCAACAGCAAGTACTCTTCAGACTCTGCAGCAAGACAGGGGAAACAACGATATGCACAGAAACACAGTTCTGTGCAAATCTGCTTCTGTTATACAAGTATGCTGGTTGGAGAAAAAAAAACAAAAAGAAAAAAAAAAAGGATATATTTTTCAATTTAACTATTGCTCTCCCTGAAGCAATCCAAGCCTTCTCCAAAGGGAACATACTCCCCCGACTGCTGAACGGCATTTCAGAAGATCTCTTTAAAATCAAGCAGCAGTGATGGGCTAATAAAAACCAATACTGAAATCCTGGAAACTTGCTTTCCATGTATGTCAGTATCTGCTAAGCTGAAGAAAACGTGGCCACCAGAGGGGAAAAATATATATTTTATATTTTAAATTTTATATATATATTCTTATATATATATTCTTATATATATAAAAATAAAATTTTAAGCAATGAACCTCTGCTCAGCCTTCCCTCTGGGCACACTTCCAGCAGCATAAAGAACTCTACTCCTGATCAAAGTGCTTTGGATAAAAACCCAGACCAAGTCCTTTGAGGTTCACCGATCATTCTCATTCAACCAGCATCCCTCTTACCATGTTTCTCCTTCACTCAAATAGCGCTGAACTCAGATACAAGAGGAAGACAGGTAAGTCAGGGGCAAGAGTGGGCATGTCAAAGCCCCATGTTGTTAACCCACGTGATGCCACTGCTCTCCAAGGCCTGGTGTACAGAGGACACTCTTGGGTGGCTTCTTCTGCAAGGGCCACAGCTGGTTATCGTAGCCAAGCAGTCATAGCAACAAATATGTCTCTTGTCCCCTCGCAATGCCAAAGAGGCAAGGGAAAAAAAAAAAAAAAGAAAAGAAAGAAAACTAGAAGTTTCAGCTAAGACATAACAAGAAGGGCCAGCAAAGGACTTGATAAAAAAACAGCAGGAATAATGACTCTAAGAGATAGGAAGGAGTTTTCTTTTCATCTGAAAATTTCAAGCATGAAGGAACTGATACAAATTTGGTGCTTTGCCCTTGCAATTCAGGCTGAGATACAAAAGCTGGCTGCTTTCTTCCTAATAAAAACATTAGAGGAATTTGGGATGGCAGTTGAGAAATAGCAGATGTGCTATCTCCTGCCAGATCTGTGTGAGCATCCAATCTCCTGGCTCCTCCTGCCATCCAGCAAGAGGGATACAGAGTCTGCATGGCAACATACACAGGCTTTGTTTTACAGGAGGGGATCCTCATCTGCCTGTACCCTGCATAACAGAAAATCCTCCTCTTTAACTCAAAGAGGCTGCGTTTTCTCCTAGCAGCAAAAGCTGGAAAAATGCAGGGCGGAAAGCATCTGCTGCCGCCTTCAGCCTGTCCCAAGGTAATCAGGCAAGCACACCATCTCCAAGACTACATCTTCCTCCTCCATCGACAGTAGCGTCCTTCAGACAAGTTGACCAAATTCTAGAGACCACCTTAAAATTCAGATCCCAAATCACTCCAAATTTAGGATTCACATCTAACTCATTACCCAACGGGACCCCATGTTGAGAGATTGGACCCAATCTCGAAGAATATATTAAAGTCTGAAGCATCACATGCATAAAAGTGGCCAGAACTTCTGTTTCGACACAGCTGAGCTCCTCAGCATAGACTGTGGGTTTGCTCCTTTGGGGATCAGCAATTAATGAGAGAAAAGTCATATTCAAGAAAGTTCTTCAGTCTAACTACCCAAAGGAATACAAAAAATCTCCATGAAGAAACCCGTTCTTCTGAGACCTTCAACACACGTTTTAGAATCAGCATGAGGAGGAAAAAAAAAAAAAAAAGAAAAAAAGAAAAACCCTCTACTTATGAGAGCTAGAAGTCTTCTGCAGCTCATCGTGCTTGCTAGTAAGGCAGTCTTATTTTATTTTTTTTTTTAGGTTTTATTTCTAATCCTCAGCTCTGACCATTCATGGTCTGCCCACGAGCCGGTCTCAGTCCACCAAAGCTGGAGGATTTCCAAGGGAACACTGCATGCATTTCAAAGACTTTTCAACTTCATTCAAATGTTAAGCCATGGAGAAAGCAACACAATAGACTCAGTCAGTTACCCACAAAGAACAGCACCTCGTTCAGAAGTAAAGTTCCCTATTTTCAGCTTTCCCTCATTACTAAAAGGTTGTTTTAATAAATATCTTCCCTACCTTGCATTGGGTGCTACCTAGCACCATTTTACCACCTGGTTGTGGACACAAGACACAGGCAACATGCTAGTGCCAGACCTCCTGCATCCCAAAGTCTATCAAACCACGGAAGATTCAAACACACTCAAGTTGGCCCTTCGCATTTCCCTCTTTGCTAGATGTAGAATATATAAGGAAAATGCATTTGATGGGCAAAGCACGTGACATTGCATACTTGCCAACACTCACACACTAATTAGCACAGGTCGCACACTGATATTTTCCCCGCAAAATCCCACTCTTGTTAGTGAAATGCAGGATTGCACCTGCTTGCAGGATTTATTTCTAAATCCTGCATATCAACAGCAAAAAGAAACATTGCCTTTCATATCCCTTAGAGTTTTGTCTCTCATTTAGATCAATGGGGACATCAGAGCAAGAGACACTTTTATGTCCCACTAAATCACGGCTGTCTGAGTAAAACTCCCAGGAATCGGGTGAGGTTAGAGAAGCCCGAGTTTGCAATCAGGCGAACGCAACAGGAAACATGTAAAATAACATAGATTTATGAGGTGGGGAGGGAGGAGGGGATATTTTCTACAGCTCCTTCTTTGTGGTTACTGCTTTACATAAGAAATCGTTCAGAAACAAATCAATGACAAGCCGGGGAGGTGGGGAAGGGGAAGTATGGCTGAGTTTATGGTGAACAGCTTGGCATCCATCAGGCCATATTAATCAAGTCAGCAAATCTCAGAACAAAACAAAAAATACAAGTTTTGCTACTGTACATGTTTGCCTGCTGTATGAGCCTTTCAATCCTCTGATCATTTGTTTTATGCTCACCACACAGCTGTAAATCTAGTCTTCTGCACAACAGCTGAGATTAGGATGCTTATTGACTGTCTCTGTAACGGAAAAAGGATATCATATCACTTACTGCTTTGTGATCCCGCGGCAGAAAAATAACCCAGAATCACGGCAAGTTCTCCTAAAGTATCAAGAGACCACCAAATGGCAAGTAACATTCCAAAAATGCTTCTCTTTGCCCATTAATTTAATGCTATCCACTCAATTAATGTGTGCCTGTTCTCTTCCACGACACAAAGCTATTTCCATTTTGCAACAAGCACCTGCAATCATATTGCCTGGTATCAGTCACACCACTGACAACACAACTCCCACGGTTTCTACTCCCAGTACTCTCCACTGCGCTCACACAAACCATTTAGCAGCAGTGGGTAGTCGGTGCAACCTGTGAACAACCTGGAGCTGGGATTATACCCGAGATCACAAAAGTATTGCTAATACCAACATGAGCCAGTAAATACTACGCCCAGTTGCTGCTTCTGAGCTTGTATTCACCATGAACTGCAGAACTCATCTTCCACCTTCTGGGACATGCTTGCCTTCAGCCATCTCCTCTTGATGGCACATGCCAGAAGCACAAAGCTATTTCCAAGACCTTCCCCAAATTCCAGCCTACCAAAATTTTAAGTGCAGGTTAAAGAAAAAAGTGGCATCACTTCTATTGAGAAGGCAGAACAACATAAACTTGAAAAGCTTTGGTCGTATGTGATCTGGGCTTCAAAAATTTCCAGTATTTAAGGGTATTCCTTGGACCTAGCTTAAAAAAGAACTCTAATAACTGTCAAAAAGTGATCTATCAATAAGCTGATGTTCCTACTGGTGCATTTCTAATGAATCATTCCTGACTATGACACATCATGAACTATTCCGTCTGGAGTCATCTGAAGTCATCTCTCCAACTGAGTGAGTGGGGTGAAATAAAATACTGAGGATGTCAACCCAGATACAGAGAAAGATGAACTAGAAGACCTAGCAGGAAGTAAACATGCATTAGAAAGATAGCACTGAAAGAAACATATCTGCTGCAGCAGACACAGAATCCTGCTGAAGTTTTTTTTAAAAAAAATCACAGTTTTCAGCAAGGCATAGCAAAAGCTAACCTTACACACATTGTGGCTTAAAGACTGAAGCAAAACAGTCTTGCCATCTGCTTTGATGCACATTGTTGCATTGCATGAAACTGCACAGAAAGTTCTGGCAGGAGCTTTTTTCTTCTGGGCCAGCACTATGCATTTTGCTTCAGTTTGCTGAATACACAGAGGTTTTGTCTGCAGATTCAATCCTGCACAGGTGAGGCTCAGGTACTGCTGCTGCAGGCACTGCAGGAAGCCTCCTTTGGAACTGGTGTTGACTCACTAGTCCCACACTAGCCCCAGTTCCCCACCAGGAGCAGAGCTCATGTTGCAGAGGGATAGCGGGCATGCACAGGAGGAGTTAGGAGAGTTACGGTGCAACTGCCTCATTGCATAACACAGCCCTTGCTATATAGGCACAACCTTAGATACCCACTGGAGCTCATTTACACAGCTTCCTGGCCCACACCACCGTGGCAGCAAGCAGAGCACACACATCACACATGCAAAAAAAGCATCTCTGCTTCATCTCTGCTGACGTTCCAAGAAAACTAGCACATCAGACTTGAAGGTCTAAAATATGGTACAAGCTTCAAGCTTTCCACTTCCACCCAAGCAGGAACTGTCACTACTTGCCAGAGGGAGCAGTGATCCAGACTAATGCAGAGGGCGGATACAGTAACAGGAGGCCAGGTGTTTTGCAGCCACAGGAACAAGTTAATTGGCCTGCCTGTAATGACTGGCATAGGTATGGAGCAGGCAGGATCATCCAGATGGTGCTTGGGAGCACAGAGCATCATGGCATACTCTTAAGTTAGCACCATGCACCAGTGGGTGCAAGCAAGTATCAAACTGGCTGCTTCTGCTGCCACAAAGCTCGGGAGCAGGAATCAGGTGCTGCAGCCTTGACATGGGCGCTTAGAGTGACTGATGGCCAGTGTATCTACCTAACAGCTACATCTTCATTAGCTCTGACACTGCACCATTACTCATATTTGCAGAAATGCCCTTTCAGGCTGCTCAGCACAATTCTCCCGCAATGCATGAAGGTGATAGAAAGCGTGTCCTGCAGACAGTTCTTAGATGCCTAGAGAAAAATCCACCACATAGAAAGGGATGAATTTCCACAGCCTACAGAACACCCTGCATCTTTGGGGCTCTACATTGCTCCCATATCTTACAAAGCAGTCTCGAAGAGATTGTGCCTTCTATAATTCTCACAGTACATAAACTAACAACTCCCTTAAGCATCTGAAGAACTTTACTAGTGTAGAGCACTTCTTTGCATTATGTGCAATGCTGACCAAGGAGCAAAATCACTAATGGGAGGTCTGCCAGAGTCCTCTCCATCTTTTCTGCAAGTTGGCTCACAATGAAACACTCGTGAACTGGGCAGATAGGCACGCAAAGATGTGTCAGCTGCTCAGGCTCCACAAAGGAGAAACCATATTCTATACACATTTGGAAGAGGACAGGGTAGTTCCAATTATGGAGACCACGCTTCTCCATTAATTAAGACCTCGATGACAGGTTTTCAAAGACTTCCGCCTCTCCTATGAATTATCTGGCTATATTGTTTTTTTCTGAGCCCTCAGTACTTTCCAAATCTGTCTCTTGAAGTTCAGTTATTTTGTATGACCACCAGCAAAGGAATGATTCATAAATCCTGCTTACGCGCTTATCCTGGCATTTCATTCTTGCATAAGGATTGAAGGTTTGAATATTTAAATAGGCAAACAGTCTTTTGATTAGTAGAATAAATGAATCTTGTTACTTACTGTCCTTAAAAATATTGTTAGCCTAGTGAAAGTGCTCAAACACTTGGGCACAGCTTTCACAGGACGTTGTAGATTTTCTATAAAATATGGTTTAGCAGCAGAGAGTTCAACTTAATAAGCTCATATATTTTTAAATACCTCTCCTATAATGATATATGGAATTGCACCATTAAAGTAAAGGGTGCATAACAGACACTTTGGTGTAGAATTTATGCACATTAAGTGGAAATCTCCCAAAAAGTACTATCATGCCGTCTACTGTCTTACTAAGCTCTTCTACAAAGCCAGTACAGAGCTAGCATGATAATATATTCCAAATAAAAGAACTATCACTATCTCTCTAAACACATAGGAAGCTCTGACCCTTTGGATAACACCTCCCAGATAGGAGATACCAACCATTTTACCCCAGGTTAGAGGCAGGGCACCAGACTGTTAGTGGAGCAGGGGCTCAAGAGCAGGTTTATGCATACCCCAGTCCACAGGCCCTTCTCATCACACCAAAGCCAGCCTTTGGGTGTCTCTCACCAAGTTCATGCCTTTCAAGATAGCTCAGATGACATCCATGCTGTCTGCTCTGAGGACAAAGTCTCCAGCCTGCTTGTTCACTCCTCACCCGACAATGACAACCCAAGCAGTGGCACAAACCAGGACTTTGTCCAGCACATCCATGTCGCAAGGAGGCAAGTATGCCTCCTTAGGGACCAAATCTAGATATAGTCACCCTGGCAGTCTGCAGCAGAGCAGGGGCTCCAAGTCTAGCAGAAGCTCTGAGCAGGAGGAGGCTGCTCTTCTCTTAACTGTGGTATCAATTATTCACACACCGCAGGATGTCACGGAGCTGAATGCTGAATAAAGTTGAAAGAGGCACAGAACAACTCAACGGGTTTTGAAAATGGCTATCTACAGCATTTTACAAGAGGAAAAAAAAAGAAAAAAAAGATATTATCACATCAAAGCAAGAAACATCCTAAATTCCAACTGACTTCTGATGCAGCAAGCAGGCTGAAATGCAAAAATCTATTCCCAACTTCACTGCCAAACTGCTGACCATCCCCGGCGGTGCTTCCTCCAGGATGGGCCAGCAGCCCGTCAGGCAACGCTGGCAGAGCGGGAGCAGCAGCAAAGCCTACAAAGAGGCTACCAAGACCCCAGCATCACAAGTGTGTCAGTGCTCAGAGAGCGCGGGATGAAAGGCAACCATGCAAAATGGCAAATTAACAGCAGACATTATGACATCCTCTATTAGAGGCAACAGCTACTCATTAGGTTGTGGAGAAGCGAGGCAGAACTGGCCTAATGAAGCGGCGTGTAGTCCAAGGTAGATGTCAACGTTCCCTTCTAGGTCAGTGATATAACCCTAGCACTGTCAAATAACCATTTATTCTACCCCTCTCATCCAAAGCATAAGAAAGCTGCTGCCTTGCATCATCAACAGATATAGCTATTTTGAGATCGGTAGAGTGGCCTTTTCTCCCTCTTGATAACACAGGGGCCAGGGACTAGTCTTACAGGGAGGCACTTTTGGGTATGGGAACCCTTTCCACTTGTATCAGGGGAGTTTTACCATCCAGAAGTTCATAGCTCTGCTTAGGGTAGACTGGCATAAAGCAAGTTCATAGCTCTGCTTAGGGTAGACTGGCATAAAGCTGTCACAGCTGTAACCATTAGCTGCCAAACTTGAGGTGAAATCCTTGGTATACAACTTTACCTAAGGAGCTTCTCATCAAAATAGATTTAATGGGAATTCAAAATTTTGACAGATCCTGTATATAGACACTTTGGACAACAAATAGGAAAAGTGGCTCATGCAGGTGCAGCCTGGAATACCAGGAGGTGGAACACGACCATTGCTGTGACAGGTAGTATAGAAATGATGAATGATTTTAGAGAAAAGGTATTTTGTTTTGTTTTCTCCCTTTCTTCTTCCAAATAACAGATCCACTCTAGGGACTGGCAAGATTAAGGGTTTTTTTTCCCTAAAAAAACTTTTTTCTTCCTGCTATCTACCAAAATGGCAGCACACATTTACGTGAGCACCATCAAAACTGGATGACCGGCAGCAAAGGGCTGTTGCGCGGCCTGGCCTGCCAAGCTCCCCTCCTCTGCCGCGGGGAAAGCAAACGGCGAGGCCGGAGCAGCACCCCAAGCCCACCGTGCCCCACACACACAGCCTCACAGCATAGGCAGACCACCGAGAGCAACATCGCCGGCATCAAAAATAAAGAATGGGGTTGAGAGATGCATTTCTGATCGTGGTAGGTAGCTCAGTTAACTTTCTAAGAAATATTTCTGCCCTCTTAATGGTGGGGAACATTGGGCATGGAGAGGCTGAATGCTCGACTTAAGGTTATGTAGCTACTTAGTGATAGAGTCTGAAAGAAATGACCTGCCCCTTTGGTTTTATTCCAGTGCTTTTGGCAATGAGTCCACAATAAATGGTGCAATATGTACAAGAGAACAGCACAGGCCACAACCAAAAAAATGAAATAAAAATCCACGAGGTCATAAGCTTCCCTATATTTTACCAAAGCAGAGGAGGATACAGAAGAGAAGACGCTGGGACATAAAGTAGTCTTAGCATGGAAGACATAGTTCATCCCACTTCATCCAAATGCACAGATGGTAACAGCATCATCCTCCCTACAAGGCAGGTTAAGGAGGAATTCAACCCAATGCAGACAGACAAGTAAGAGCCAAACGGTGAAGGGGAGAAAAAAGTTTTGTAATGTTTGCTGAAGAGCAAGAGCTGGCACAGTAGGGAATTTTAGACACGTCCCACGAGCCGGGTATCCAGCCTCTTCTTGCTTAGACTATTCAATGGCTGTAGACGTTCAAATGACACCAGAGACGTGGCTATCTAGCATAGGCACTTCAGAAAGGTCTTTCACTATCACTTAAATCTAGGGAACATGATTTAAGGCTATAGAGACTAACAGGAGGGCCCAAAGGCTGATATACTTGCAGACAGCCTCTTTCTCACACTGCCACCTACAACAAGCCTCAAAGGAGATTAATATATATTGCACCTCGGGGCTGTAAATACAGACTGACTTGCTGTAGATTTATTTTTAGGAAGCATTGGCTATGATGCACTTGATATGAGCAGACTCAAAAGTATAACCAGGAACCTCAAAAACGCACATTGGGAAAAAGCAGATTTCTCCCCCGCCATCGGTACAGTTTGACTTGGTATTACCTACTTCCCACATGAGTTAACTCATAATATCTTCTCCCATCTATATGAATACATCAACACACATCCAAGATCAGGATATCTGTGATGCTTTTCTGGCCTAGTCCATACTGTCCTTCCTCACAGGTAGTCTACACATCATCTTCATGCAGCAGAGAACCTGGGAGGTAATTTTTCATATACCAACAGTGCACTGAATGGATTGAATGATTTACACCTGGGCTGCAAAGCTTATAGTCTGCAATACAATACGTTGTAAATCACGTTACAATTTCCATCTGTCTACACACATGCAGTGGGTACACATGCATGCAGGCAGGTTCAAGTTTGCTTGAGGTTCCCTAATCCTGACAAATCTATTACTTCTCAGCTCTTACTCACATACATACTTCAGTGCCTGTACTGCTCTCTGTCTCTAAATCTCACCAGAAAAGTAAAAACCTTGTATTTCTTTCTGACCAGATGACAAGCAACGTCACAAACTAAAGCTATTGATTTCCAACAAGCTTCATTCATTTCTCCCCCCACAAAAATGAAGCCTCACCAGGAAGTGAATTGATCTTCATTTGGCTTTTACAAAAGATTATGAACGGGCTTAAAAGAAAGCAAGTGTTCAGACTGCTATTCACAATGCTGCTTCCTAATCACGCTGCATTCATTGATTGCTTATTTTAGTTTGTATTTTGCTGATTCAGTTGCATATGTCTTCTTGCAAAAGGGGTTATCAATACCAAATCAATTACATTGACTCCATGAAGCACGTGGAAGGCAAACTACTTTCTTTCATGAAATCATTCCTGAAGGGCCTAATACTGCCCGGTACAGTTAAATGCTCATATTTTCCAAAGACAGGATTCGCATCCTGTGAACGCATTGCTGATCATGAATGCATGTTATGAAAAGACCCATTACTAAATTCTAAAATTTTAAAAGCCTTATTTCATGGGGAAATGTTTCAAATCACCTACCTTACTTCCAGGGATTACTTTTCAAAAGTGATATTATATTATATATTGGAATTTCAATATATACGTAAGTGCTATATACTAAATGTGCATTACTAAGCAAGTTCTGACAAAAAAAAAAAAAAACCAATCTAGCGCTTAGCAAAAAATACAGTCTGCAGATCAGGGTTTATTTGTCCCTTTAATAAAGTTATTGGAATAGGACAAGTTTAAACGACATCCTACAAGTGTGCCCTGCACTTACCAAGACCTCCCCAGGCATACAAGCCATTTCATACATACGAACAGAACCAGTCAGATGGGAGCCTGGAACTTCCTAAAAAAGCCATGGTATCAGGACAGCAGGAAGGAGAAAGAGAGGGATGTTGCATTACAAACTCCGAAATTAACTCAGTGCATAAGCATTTCCCCAGTATCACCCCTGCATACACAAACACACACCCTTTGTTTCCTTTGGAAGTCAAATTAAAAGAAACCCATCCACAGCTTAATTTGCTTCATTTATTTTCACAAATGTGGCTTGGCCAGAAGTATTTATGATAACACAGGTATTTCTTTCATAGTTGGAGTTCGAAAGAGCACAAAAAGCAAGTTGTTAAATTACACTAATCCTCTATCAAAACATGCATTTAATGCCAATGTTTACATTACTAAGTGTTTTATAGCACACTTTATAGATATGTCTTCCCTGAAGCCTCCCACCTCCTAAGGGTAGGAAATAACTCTATACTCAGGAACTACTTGGGGAAAATTGACAATTTGTGGTATACGTTGCATTAAAAAATACCTATACGTAATACATATGCATTACAAATATATAAATTTATGGTCACAGAGCTTCCCAACACCAGGCAGAGCTCTGTGCGCATACACAACAGGGTCTCCTCTTCAGATCTTCACTACCTTGCTGATAAAACAGAGGCCAAGCTGAGTTTCAGCTCCACAGCTGGGCTTGCAGGACTAACATCTGGAGTTAGTAGCTTCCTCCTTGCTAAATTTCGGGTCAGATAAGGACAGATTTGGCAAAACCCCCTGCATTACTTTGGAAAGTTTAAGGAACATTTGCAGCCTGGCAAAACAGAAAGGCCCAAAACTGAACAGAGAACAGATCCACCAGGCAGGACTGGGAGCGGGGACAGGAGAAGACACCCAGCAACCTATCTTGGAATAATAAAACCGACCTGCTTTTGGCAAGGCCTTTCTGAGATGTTTCTCCCTTATGTCAGAACTTCTCATTCGACACCTCCTGCTCAATTTCTTTGCTTGTTTTCCCAGAAAATCTTCCAAATATGGGAAAATATTGCTTTTTCCACATTAAAGCAATAAAAAGGCCCTGCCAGGAATTTTTTTCAAGCTATGCTAGATCAGATCACAAATATCTAGCAGAAGAGAAGACGCACAACTTGCTGTGATTGTTGTTAGAGATGAAAGAGCCTTTTGATACGCTCACCCATGCTGTTCAAACAGCGTTTCACCTCTCAGACCCTGCAGTGGTTTTTCCTCCTTCTTACATTGCCTTGATTCCTTGCTAGCTTTTCCCATCACTTATTTAAAGAAAATTACTGTGTCCTGCCTCTCTTTTCTTCGCTATTGTTTGTAGCAGCCTTTTTTTAAAAAGAAAAAAAAAGTTAGAAAAGGTAAAATGATGTACTGTGCTTAAAACACTTTTGACCTCCTTTGTGTGCCATAAGCAGCAAAGTCGGCAAAGAAAGAGTCATGAGCTTCTATTTCCCAGAAAATATCACTGCTGTAATTCACAAAGAGTTCATTTTTTGCCTTTTAAGCGCTATCCTTCTCCTTCGACTCATTTCATCATGGCTGGCTAAGCACCCTAGGGGAGGACATGACCAAGTAAGTGCCATAATATCACAAATGCACAATGAAGGAAGGGCTCCAGCTACTAAAAAACTTGAGGAATCCACCAATAAGGATCTCCCTTCTCTTGCCACAATATTATTTCTGGAGCTCAGCCATATTAATCAAAAATAATGTGCCTACTGGAGGGAATAAAGGCACAATGCTGGAAGGAGTCTTGTACCCCCTTCTATCTTGCCAGGGAGAAAAAGGCTGCAAGAAGTAGCCCACAGGGTAGTCTCTTATCCAAACTAGGAGATTACCAAGAACACATCTCATTTCAATATCTTGGTGCCAGAGACAAAGCTGAGACCAAACTACACGGAAAACCAGTCATCCCAGGCAAGAGACTGCCTTAAAGGTCTTCAAGGCCCATGTTCTTGGACAGCCCTTTTGTATCCAAGGCACATCCACCTTCACAGCTTTCCAAACATGTATTTAGCATAAAAACATGATATAACAAGATCCTGCAACACCTCATTAACCAAAACAGATGTTTAGACTCAAGGGTACCTCCATGGTGAGGGGTGAGAGCCCCAGAGGAGAAACGTCTCTTGCTGCAGCTTGCTGCTCAGCTCCACCAACACGTACTCATGCCCGCTGTGGTCATGCTGAGAGCCCTCAAAACAGCAGACAGGTCACTTTAGAGAAAATAAAAATTAAAAAGGAAAGAAAAAAAGGGGAAGGAGGGAGGCTTGGCTCCTTTTAAGCAAGTTATCAAGGAATAACCCCTATCCAAAGCCTTCCTGCACTTCTAAAACTCTTTCTAACTCACTATATATTTCAACTAAGAGCCATGAAAAAGTCTTTGGTTTAAAAAAAAAAATGGCCAGATGGTGCTGAAAAGCCCAATTACTCTCAGGCTCCCAAGAAAAGCAGCTATAGAAAATTAACAGGTGATTCAGTTTGGGAGACACTTGAGCGTGATGACTCTGACTCAACCCTCAAACTTGCCACTGGGGAAACCTGAGAGCAATTAGGGTAGACCACAACCTAATCCTCACTAACTGCTTCCAGGGGATCATACAGTTCTGCCCAGCACATTGCTCATAGGCCACGTGAACCCACCTAGTAAATACAGAATATTTACCAGTCTCATACTGTAGAAAATCAAAAGCAGAACAATCTCACCCAACTCTCCCCAACCTCTACCATTTTTCAATGCTTTGCTCCAATCATATACATGAACCACAAGAGAGGCAGTGGAAGTAGACAGCGTTTCCTAGAATAAGAAGTCCTCAAAACCTCTGAGCAGCAAGGTAGGGAGGTAACTCATTGTTAACACATATTTCTCCTCACTTCCAAGGTCTCCTGATGACTAGCAGTTTGCCTTCACAAGTACAGCTGGTCCAAGCCCCTCAGTATGAATACATTATCTTCACTTGGTGATTTCATAGTCCTAACAAAATTGCAGGTATTATTTTTCTTAAACCTACTCCATAATCCCATAATGCCATAAAATACCACTGAATCAGAGCTCAGTGGGATTCCAGAAAGGAATAGACCTTTAAAGAGATAATGAGAACTCCACATTTACATTGGATAAGGTCAGAAAGTGAGAACAGGGAAGAGAAAAATATACCAGATGAGTAGATTATTTCATAGTTTTCCTTAAAAAGATGTCTTCAATCTTCCTCTGAAGCATCTAGGGATGATCAGCATCCACTGTCAGAGATTGAGTATGGGATGAGCTGGGCAACCAGGCTCACCCCACACAACAATCTTTCATTTTCCAGCTCCAGTAAGAGAGGGTTCCTATTAAACCACACATCACAAAGTAAGATTAGAGGTACATAAAATTGACTATTTAAGTAGAAAATGTTATCAGCCCCCTAGGATCCATTTAATCTGCATGGAAGTGTGTTCCAATTTCAATAAAAGGAATAATATGCCTTCTTTTTCCTCTCTCCCCAATTCAGTCATCTTCCTTCACAAGCAAACAGAAGATGCTGTGTGAGCTGATTAACAATAAAACTCGCAACTGATCAGTATTCTCCTTCACCTTCATTTTTCTTTCAGAAAAGCACATAAGAAGAGAGTATCTCCAGCCTGTTCTTCAGGGATCTGTGTAGAAGTTCTGCACACCATGGGCAGCACTTTGAGTACATCTAGTCTGAAAGTATTTATCATTTTAAAACTGCCTCTGCTTTTAAGAGAAGGAAAAACAAAGTTTCTAAAATAAACTGCTTTATACCAAAAATGACAGCAACTCAAACCACTAAAGAGACATACTACGGTTCCCCCAAATCAAGACAAGGAAGGTACGTTGCCCTTGGGAAAGGTCTTACTTTCTCTTAAGAGAGTCTTCCCCATGTCCAACACTCCTTGGAAGGTTTTCTTCAGCAAATCTTGCCTCTCTCCTTTCTGTTCCTTCTGGACAGGATCTCAGAAACCCATCAGCTGGGGCTTATGATGCCTCCTCATGGCCAACACCTGCTTTCAGCATCTCTGTGAGCTGGCACACGTGCACTTCTGCATCCTCACAACTGCCAACTTCAAGGAGCTGGGAGCCCAAATACAGAAGAATCACAAGATGTGCCCAACTCGCACTAAATTTGCCCCTAAACCTCTGGTGTCTCCTTCACTTTGGCCACAGCCACAAAGAGGAGACAGGGAACTAAGAGGTCCCACCTGGTATAGATCAGCCTTCAGGGGATCAGGTTGATACTTCTCTTTACACAGAGCAAGTTAAAAGGGAAGGAAAGAAAAGCAGCCCCTCAAAAGCAACCAACTAGCAGGGGCAGCACCTGCCTAGGAACAGGCTGAGTCCGTTGGCGCTCCAGACATTGAACAGCCTTTCCTTGAACCAAATAAGCATCACTGCTATATTTAAAATGAATACATGCTTTGTAATACTGTTCAACTAGAGGGTTTTCAACAGTTTTTCCCCCACTAATGCTGCAATTTCAAAGCCATTTAGGCTAATTTCCTTTTCCTTGAATCTATTTTAATCAGAGACCAGGATACTTGACTTAAATGGTTTGTATTAAACCCTTCATAAAATCAGCCATAAAATTGCATGTGCAAAATAGAGAATGAAACTTCAAGTCAGGTATAAAAAAAGCTGAAATCTTCCAAACTCTCTAGCAAAAAAAAAAAAATCAAGCCTATATTATAACCAAACTGCCTTCTTACAATACCAAGACAATTGATTCCTAAAAGGAGCAGCAGACAAGACACACTGCTGAAGTTCTTAAGTTATGCAACTGCAGTACCCTAAACTTTCTACTCCAAAACGTTAGCCAAGCTCTAAAATTACATATATTTAATAAATTGCTATCCTCCCTGTCCTCTCTTCCATCCTCCCATGAAATTACTTATATTTGCTCTAAAGAATAATACAATGCAATACTAAAAATGCCAACATTAATCCTCAGCACCCCCGCCCCAAGATCAGGAAAAAAAAAATTAATTCTGAAATAAATTCTCACAAAGTAATGCTAGCTCTGCTAGAAGTCAGAGTTCTAGATAAAAAAATGAAAGTAAGAAGCTCGATGCAGGTAACTGTTACAGAAGGTCTCACTTCAAGGATTTTTCATTGTAGGGGGATTTGCATATCATACAGCCAAAGGTACAATTTGTACTTGCAGTTCATTTTGTGCGGACAAACCAAACCAGCAAAACTGGAGGATGGGCTTCTAGTTCCTTTGAAAACTCATGCAAATATTTTTCTTGTCAGTGGCTGGAATACTTGGAAAATATGAGCAGCTGTTTAGAATTCATGCAGCATGCAGAGAAGGGACAGAAGAGAAGCTCTCCATGTTCTCATTTCCTTAACAATGTGCCCGCACGCTGGAGCCACGTAGCTGTGTCCCCTCACTCCCCTGTTTTCAGTGGTCTGCAGATCCCCAGCTTCGTAACTGGCCTACAGACACAAGCACTGGACATATATCTGTCACAATCTAAATGTCTCACAGCTCACTTTATCAGAGCCTTCCCTCCAGCACTGGACAAATTGACACTTTCCTGTTTCAAGGAACAGTCCACTGGCCATATCTAAAATTGAGTTTCATAAAGATAAACTTAGAGTACATCACTTCCCACACTCTTAGCAAAATCATCTCTGTCTATTCTTCTCCAGTGCTTAGCTTCTAAAGATAATCATCAGTCTTAAAAAAGGCCATCCTGGAAAAAACAGGAGAGAAAGGGTATTGCCCTCAGATCTACCAGGATCTCTTCAAGGGCTTCTGCACTCAGATGACACTCCTCAGGAGTGTCACTCCAACCGATGGCACAGTCAGGGCACTTTAGAACGAACCTGTAGCGCTTGATCATCCTGACCACAAGAGATGTTCTTTCTGATGGATACAGAGACCTCTCAGGCGCATTGCTACAGAGGGGGTTGGTGGCCCTGCAGCAGGAGGTACCTAACCCACCAGGAACACAGCTCTTGGACACCCTTGGGCACATCATGTTCATTTAGACAGCAAGATCACGTATCCAACTCACAATACAGACACACTAACCCAGCCTTGTTTTTCTCCTCCATCTTCAGCTGAGTAATCTAAGTGGTCCTGCCCCCTTCCAAGTATCAATCCCTCTGCATTTATTAATTCCAACACAAGATCACAGAATGATCCTACAAGGAGGACTCTGCTTGCAGGAGTGTGAGGGGCATCATGAGAGGCTAGAGATCTCTGAAATCTTGCAGGGACAAAGAGGAGCTGAGAAGAGGAGAAAGTTTCTTACTATAGAGTAGAAAACATCAAATCCAGCAGCTCAGCGAACACCACTTTGCTGACTAGAACAGATGTGAGCTTCTGATCACATTACCACCACCAGAAATAGCATATTGCATTAGAAGAAAGAAAAAAAAAAAAAAAGAAAGAAAAAGAAAAAAAGAGGCAAAGGAGTTGGAGAAAAGCAGGCATTTTTCCCCAATAAATTGCCTTTTTGAATCTCAGTCTCAATTGAACTACAGCAGTTGCTCATTACTGAACATTGCCATGTAGACAAACAGGGAAGAGCAAACAGTATCAAAAAATACAAAAGCAATCATGACTTCTCGCTCTCAAATGATAACCGAGGTGCTGAATGTGTGACCTTCTTGGTAGAGCCAGCCGTACTTACTTGGTTGGACGATAATCTGGGATG
>JAVCKT010004167.1:17890-31756 GCA_032273925.1 Rhynchotus rufescens
ATTGCACTTCCAATTTGCAGCAAAGCCCAGAAGGTCCCAAAATTCACCTGACTGCAGGAGATTTTGTTGTAGCAGAAAGTTCTTACTCCAGATCTCCAAGCATATCAAGGTGATGTGCACTTGGTTAGTAAGATTGGTACTGCTACGTCCAGTGTGCATTTTTCTCCTATTTCCTTCTTCAGGACTGTTAATCAAATTTCTCACTATTATCGATTCTGATCCAAGTAGTAATCTACGAAAATTAAATTAGTGTCATTCAGAGTAACATTTAGAAATTGCAATTTAAGCAGCTGCCACTTATCCTCATAATTCAAAGTATATTTAGTTGAAAGAGGTCTTAGAATAACATATATTGATTTTGTCATATTTTTTTTCTTTTTCTCCAAGGAACAGATGTTGCCTGCTGTGTATTTGTTGGGCTACATACACAAAGGTTTCATTGCAACAGCTCCAGCTCTTGCCAAACAGATGCTGCAGGACAATCACTGAACACAATATACAATTTACAACACACAGAACTCTGCCTTGGACCAAAACATTGGACTAAGAAAATCTATTTTCTGGGTACTGCACCACACTACAAGTATTGTTTAGCTATTTACATATATTTACGATAGACAGTCAAGTACATCCTGTTGAAATTCTAAGAATTGTATATGCTTATAAAAAGATAAGGAGATGAGGAATAAAATGAAACCTAAGTTTCATAAGATCCAAACCAGCTATATAATTCCCTTCTCTGAGATCTGGATTCTCCCTAAGATCCTAATAGCAAGTTGAAATAGTTTGAAAAGTGTTAAAATAACTGAACGTTTTTATGCCATCCTTTGAAATAAAAAATGAAAAGCGATACCCAACCCCCAAACACAGTCTATTGGAATACTGACCTAGGACTGACCAAATTCTCTGTCATTTGTGGTAATTCTCACAATAGCCAATCTGTATAGTTCAGTTTATTCAGATGGTTGGTTCATGTCTAAGTCTCATGATAGACTTCAATCTAATTTCCTTTCCAAGCAGATAAGGAAGTTGATTTTTTACCCTTCCATACCACAGTTATTCACCAGCCACATCATTTTTAGAAGTAATTACATCTTTCAAATAGAGATGGATCAGTTAACAAGAAATGACATCAAGACTTTCATAAATTTTTCTCCTTGAATTTAGTTAAGGCTTGGCTTGAAACGTTATTTTTTAGTTTTGCTTATCAAATATTATATGCACACGTGTATGTGTGTATATAAATACTTTTGATTTACTTCTGATCTTCTTAGCCCAGTTCTTTAGACTTCCACTACAACAATCTTTTGTAACTTCAAATACATTCCACTCTGAAAGAGACAAAAAGCCATCAAGGCACTTCCTTTATCATAAGGGGAAAAAAAAAAAAGTAAAAACTTCCACAGTTTCAGGTCAGTTTCATAAACTTGAGGCAAGTTGATTTCCTCCCTTATATAGAAATAACTTTCAAAACTAGGACAGAAAACCTGGTTTCTTCCACATTCACTGCTATGGGAAAGTGATTATAATTTCCATTTATCTTGGGCCAATGGTGTATTTTGATACCACGGTGAAAAGTGCACTTTCCAAGCAGTGGAAGCAGTCCACATGCAACACACATAAATATGAATATGAATACAAATTTAAATAAATGTAAATGTGTGTGTGTGTGTGTACGCATCTATATATTACTATATATTAAAGTCAGTCACAGGAATCAGTGGGTATTTCATAGCCCTTCATATCAATAGGCCAGGTCCTTGGGACTAAAACACTGACTTTATAATCAGGTAACTTTTAAAATCATATTGAGAAAAGGAATTATTTGCCTATTCGGGTATTCAGGAATCACAGGCCACCAGAGCTCAGGAATTTCAGTTTTTTCCTCCTTACCACCCATGCAGACTAAAGGCTTACTTTCACCTCACAGACTGCAAAACAAGTCAGGATCCACTTCAGTTGTCACTGTGATTAAATGGGGATTTCTTAAAACATTAAATATTATAAAATTGAGTCCAAAAATCTTGCTATTTGACCAAGCTATTTGACAGCTCACTCAATTAGCAAGCTGATTTCTCTATATTCCCACCACTTCCTTTGGACTGTTTTCCAATTCGTGTACAATCAAGGTAATATTGATATTTAGCAACAGAATATTATTAAAGCAAACTCAATAATTCTCTCTTTCTGGAACAGGATGATCTACACAAAACTCCATGCTGTTGCACATCATTCTAGTTCCATTCTCTCTTCTCCCATCCATATGTATGGGAAGTTTCCCAGGCATCAGAATAAAATAGAGCACAGGAAGAAATATTGAAGATTTGTTAATAAGATATCACATAAAACACAGGAAAACTTAACTTTGGCACTTGGTTGCATTTAGACAAAAATACATCAAGATTACATACCTGTAGGTCTGTCGAATATTTTCAGCTTTGATTTCCTTGAGAATCTCTTGGAAGACATGAGGGTTATTTGACTCTGGAGATGTTGAGGAAGGCGGGCACTTCTTGTGTCCATAATATCCTATCAAAATTCCCAAAATAAATACAATCAAAACAGTGCAAAGTACTTTAAACATCTGACAGAAATTGCAGCGGTTGCTCTTTGGTGCCTGTCTCATGTAATGTGAGATGTAGTCCGGATCCTCCTGAAGACGCTGGAATCTTCCTTTGGGAGACATGGAAGGCTGGATGGGCTCCAGGTCAAGGTCGGGGCTCTGCGAGTTCCCTGGAGGATGTTGGGCTGCACCGTCCAGGCGGAAGTGGTCAAAGCCGGGCTCCTCCAGCTCCTTCTCCATGTCCCATTCCAGATCCAGCGCCGTGGCCTGCAGGTCATCGTTGTCCATGTAGAGAGAATGCCCTTGGGCTCTCTGGTCTGCGTGCACTTTGTGGTAGGCCATCTTTTTATCTATTAAAAACAACAACAACAACAAAATGTTAGCTTTCTTATGTTTCTTTAGTAAACCTGAGGGACTTCAGCGTTTAAAAGCAGAACCTCGGTCCACAGTGTTCCTTTCTCGCTACTTCCATCCTCCTTCCTGCCTTTGGAGTATAATCACTCCCATGATCATCATCACAGAGGGGAAAGAAGATATTTAAAGAGCTACAACATATTGTAAGAATATTAGTAAAGGGGATTCACAAATACCAGTGGCAAAACACAATAGTTACCACATTATTTTTTCAATCTCCAGTCTCCAATATTAAAAATTGATTGAAGGTAAATAGTTTCCAAAGCAATTGCTTATTACCTGAAAGTCATTTTAAAGCTGCAACAACTGTATCAACTTTATTTTATTCATCACACAAAATAATACCTCTAAAATAAAGCAAAATAATGATAATAAAATAGTAATAATAACAATAACTTGCCTGATGTGGTACTAAATGCAAGGAAACGATAAGTTAAAAATGAAAATTCAGGGTGACACTGCATGTACACATCAATAAAAGCCTTCCCTTTAGATAGGGCACTCTATTATTTATGGGTATTTTAAATGCATAGTTCCTGAATGACTGATGAATTTACTTAGAAAATGCCCCAGCTGTTTTGCTCCACTTATTTTTTCCCATTTAAATGAATCAAAATCATTGCCAGGTACATATATCAAAACCGTTCATTTACTCGTGAGGCCTATCTGGGGCATTTCTAACCATTCCTATGGAAGCACGAGTCCTCTAAATGGAGCTCTGACCTCCAGGACAAATTCTCCAAGTCAATTTTCAACAAATCATTTTTTTTTTTAAACATACTGCAACAGTGTGGTGCCGTTTTCATCCATACGTGGACAGTCCATCACATAAGCATCAGTAATTTACAGCTTTTCAAACACGAGACAGAACCATCAATTAGAAAGACCACAGCTATAGGTATTAAGCTTCTCACAGTGATGGACAGCTGATTGACAGCACAACACTACTCCTCCCTTTTTATATTTTAAGGCATTTGCTTTCTACCTACTCCCAGGTAACATTATTTTGGCCATGTAACAGATGAACTTACCTCATGGCAAAGTAGAGTTTAGCTTTTTGAAATTCATTGAAAAGAAGGAATCATTAGAAAACAATTGATATAATGAATGTTTGTTGTTCACTGAAATACTATTTTGTTTTCCTTGCAAAGCCATATAAAAAAATCCCTTGCTTGCAGCTTGCAGGCAATATAGCACACACTTCCAGCAGTGTTTCAAATCTTCCTGTCATGTAGGTTTTGCCAATCAATCCTCCATCTGCAATCCAAATTCTTCTGTATGCAGCAAAAGCAACAGAGCTTAGGCTGAGCTCAACTAAAGAATCCAAATTAGTTTGAATATGCCACATTATTTATTTAAATAATGATTAAGAAATGCTTGCCTTTAAAATCCAGTTGAGTTGACATATGGTTTAAACTTGCAAAGCCATACGCATTTTGCCTTTGTTTCTGCAAAGTACTCCAAGTGACACATAGTGCAAGGGTTTAAAGCAACACTGCTAATTTTAAGCATGTTTGAATGGACAGATTGCATGTTTTTCTCTGGAAAACCCCCAAGAAATCTTTTAAATTCATTTCAGTTATCCTTAAGGATTCTGGAGTATCAAAAGTATCTTCCCTGGAGATGTGCAAACTATTCAGATCTTTGCAGATCCTGTTCAATTTAGCAGGCAAATAAATTTGCTGTTTAGAGGTGCCTTTGTGCATCTTGCTGTGATGCATTTTCTAAATTATCCATGTGCTTCATTGGTTTGCACATCAGAGATCACAATGGCAAAGGTCATGTAGCTGTAGTTCTATAAAATAACACATGCTTAATTTTTTCAAGTGAATAGGATCATATATTCGTGCAGTATTAGCTCAGAAGGGATCTTTGGAGGATATCCAGCTCAGTACCTCACTCACAGGACTATTGCCAACACTGTATCAGCAAACCATTACTCTATCCTGCTGAACCTCAGAAACTTCTCAGGAAGGAAGATCCCAGCACCTCTGCGGGTAACCAGTTTCACTGCTCTGCACTCCTCCTGGAATTTTTCCCAATGTGAACCTGAATCTCCAAAGCCGGAATTTGCACTTTTTTTTTTTTGTTTTTTTTTAAATTATTACCACATACTCCTACCAAGAGGAGTTTAGCTCTGCTCTTTCTCCTCTCTCTCCAAGTACTTCGCTGCTATCACATTCCCACCTTCACCAAGAGGAAATTAGCCTGGGATCATCTGCAGAATCCCCTTCAGTTTCTCAACATCCTTCTTGAACTAGAATACCCAAATCAAGACACATGATATCTGGCAAGTTTATGAAGGTTCCTCTGAACTGTAGCTCTGCTATTAAGCTCTACAGCAAACCAAGACGATAAAAGTGTTTATAAAAAATCCCATACCCACCTAGCCACGCCAAGGCACAGTAACACTCCTTAACTCTATCTAAAGGCAATCAACCTCCACATGGGTGAACGGTCCCATTTCTGACCCTGGTAAATCAAGGGCACAGTCACTGAAGCCATTAGGTAGCGGCAACCTTGTCTATAATAGGCATTGCAGGGTGGTGTCCATGTATCCTGACAGGGAAGCCATCAAGCCACTACGTCTGTCCCTACAACCCGACCAAATTTACCTTAAGGTACAACATAAGCAGATTTAGGATTGTTATAGGTATAGGCAAAGAGTGGAGTGCAAATGTGTTTAGTGACCTTAGACCTTTGTTTGTTCTTTTTAATATAAATTTCTGCTGAAACAAGTTGTCAAGTTTACGAAACGCCAGCGGCTGGTCATTGGAGTCTGCTTGGAGGTGTCATTTTGCAAGCCACACGAGTCCTGCAAATCTATCCCAACATGTTATTCCACACACAGACAACATGGTGTGACACACAGCATCCCGCCTGCTCCAGCGTCTTCGTGCGGAACTGAGTTGATGACTTCTCTTTGCAACAAAACACAAGGAGCATTAGCGCGGGTCAACAGAGGAATCCTCAGTGGATTCCCGTGAATAAAGCTCAAAGGAAGCATCGTTCTTTCTGCTTCTTTGCCTGCATACATGTCAGTAATGCAGTTCTGCCATGCTTGACACAGCCTTTCCCTGCCTGAATATTCGGGCGTTCAGTGTGGGAGCATCTTACATTAAACACTTTCTTTTTTCTCCTTTAGTTATGCATCACTCACTTTGCAAACACATTTTCAACCTGGGATCAAGTAAATCTGTATAGAAAGCTCTGTACTCTCAGCAGTGTACATGTTTTTTGATGATTTGCTAGCAGAATTTTGCACTTTGTAGTTAGCCCTTCCCAAATTAAACCACATAAACCAGCTGGAACTGGTGCTCCATTCTTCTAAACCATATCCAACACTGACTTAGTCTTAGGAGACTGAATACACATGGTATATGGTAAAAGGCTGAAGATTCAGCAACAATTTGATAGACTCCCTGTCCTCTATTTATGCAAATTTTTCAGAGATATATGAGAATATGAGTGTGTCATGATTAATGAAGGAGAGAACTGCACTATTTAAAAGCTCAATTCTCAGTTTTGCATACCCACCTCTTACAGACATTTTCAGATACCTACAAGATAAACTTTTTTTAATGTGTAAAAATTATCAGGCTGTTATTAAACTGAACTCTGTTCTTATTAATTAATCTATACCAGTGAAATTAACTACTTAAGAAGTAAACATAATATTTCTTCACTGTGCCTAGAGCAGCCTTAAGTATAGAGAGGAATTAGCTCCATCAAATATTTTCAATAAACCCTCATGATCTTTTAGACTAGGCCAGCGTTTGCCTAGTCTAAAATCAGCCATCAGAGCTTAAACACTTTAAGCCGTAGTACTTTATGACTTAAAGATAAAGAAAGCATGCATTAAATCAAGAATTAAGAGACATATTCAGGAAACCTGGTTTACTGAGTTGAGCTTGGATACAAATCCTATAGTGTATTCTGCATTTCCTCACTTGTCACCCAAAACAAGAATTGACAGAAATGCTGATAACTTGCACAAATTCAGTATTACAAAATTATCTCAATGTGTGTTGGTGCTCTTGAAAGACGATCCTGGATACTCATGTTTGGGCACCTGCTCTCATACATCAATACCAGAGATGTCTGGGATGTCTCAGCAAAGCAATATTAATCAGAAAATGACAATTTGCTGACACCAAAGCTTTAAACACTAAAAATGATGTTTTAAACAGTGAAAGTCCTGGAAGCACCACAGTGATTAGTCACCCTCACCCATATACATGAGATCTGCTTTTACTTAACCTGATGACTCATCACGATAAGACGGGCACAATTATACAACATGTCTCTGTAAATAATGCAGCTCCGGCTGCCTGATGCCTCACGGGGCCTATGATTCACAGGCATAAATTCCTAAGCCATGTTTCCACCAACCATATTCTCCGCTTCCTCAGTTATAGATTTAATATAGGAAAAGAATATTCCTAAATGTTGGACAATAACGTGTGTTCTAAAGACAGTATTGGTAGCATTCAGCTACTAGAATATGGAGGTGCAGTGCACGGCACATTGCAAATCTGCTCACGTGTGTGGTTAGTTCCTCTCTATGATTTTTTACTAATTCAAATTATTCCAGGAAAATGCTAAAGACCAAGTCCTCTCTGCTCTGGCTGGGAAACAGAGCTATTCATTTCACAGTGCAAAATCTGTTAAAACTTCTTAAAAAATATGTGGTGATTCAATTACTCTAATTCTCTTTAATTTTGGAAATCCATACTGAAAAGTCACAGAATCACAGACGCCTTGATCAGAAGGGACCTCTGGGGGGCAGCTAATCCAACTTTCCACTCAAAAGGGGACTGCTGTGAACAACAGATCAAGTCTAGAGCTAAAAGGTTCAATAGCAGCACAAGCATATGGAATTTCTTTCCTTTTCTATTGCAGATGCATCTCTATTATTGAAAATAACACCACTATTTAAAAAAAAAAGTAATATAATCAGTCACTAATCTCTACACAGGCATGCTTGCCTAAACCAGAGAAAAGAGGCAGAAACAGAAGCATAAATGAGAGCCCTAACTCACAGATACAGCATCCAGGGAACATAAATCACATTTCCATGAGCGAGACATGGCAGTCCCCAAGCCAGTGTCCTTGGTATGTGAACCACGTTAATCAGATTGTACGAGCATTTGCTGGAAGCTCATGGGAAAGCAAGCAACTACAACTACAAAGCAAGCCGAGCAGATTGGTAGGGAGGAGGGAAAAAAAAATCCCTCTCTGCTTGACTTGTAACCCTTCAAGTACGAGAATGCTGCGAGGTTTCCTTGCAGGAGCAGCACAGAATGAGACTGGGACACAACAAACACGCCAGCTTTTTGAAAGGTCTAACACAGCAGCACGGCCTAGACTTGGGCAGACAACCCTTTCCTTTCTACGGGACCTTTTAAGGTTTTTTCCTTCATCTGGTAGCAAGGCACTTAAAGGCCTCCCAGTTTGGGCTGTATCTGCCTTGCTTTCCCAGTGACAGAGATGGATGGAAAGTCTCCTCACTTGAGACAACTGTGTTTAACAAGACAAATTTGAGAGTTTCAGGGAAACTTCAATGTTGTATCTGCAAAAGCTTTCTACTGACCTTATTCCCATCTGATCCTGCATCAGCTCAACCACTGGTCTCGCAAATAGGTCTGTGTACGAAGTGAGGAAGCATTAAAAAAACCAATGGTCACGTGTCCATGTACATTCTCAAAAGGCAACCTATAAAATGAAGATATTCCACCATCTACTTCATTATGAGAGTTTCACAGTAACCGTGAAAATATTATCCCTAAGCAACTGCTAAATGGAACTCACAAAATTGGTATTAATGACCCTGAATTGTATAATGATCACATAAAATCTACAAATATGTGTATTTTTATCATGGTACGGAGGTTTTTGGACCAAAATAAGCAGTAGAGACACATTTCCTTCACGCTTTTCTTTCACAATATTTTGGTGAACCCTTCAAAGATGAAAAAGACAAAAAGATGACAAAAAGACTTCGTAAACTAAGCAAATTCAAAACAGATTATCCTTAATATCCTTCTGATTCTCCCCAGGCCTCTGGGAAATTGTATACACTGCTATAGCTATTATGTTGTCCCTGGTCTTCCCCACCTTTCTTTCCTTCCCCAAATATCACTAAAAGGATATAGAGAAAGAATGATAAAATACAGCTCTACAATCCTGTATATAATTCCTTGCACTTCAAAAATACAAACTTTTTTTTTTCCAAATGTCTTCAGAAATGGTGTTTGAAACTGAACAATTTGTTTCACAAGTCAGTTATTCTACTAACGAGGAAAAAAAAAAAAAAAAAGAAAAATATCATTTCCTTACTGAAAAATTAACATTTTAATAAAATTTCATTTTTCAGTAGGAATATTTCCCTCATGAAACAACTTATTTTTACATGACCTGATTTCAAGCTCTGGAGGAGAGAGGAGAAAAATAAAAAGAAATAAAAAAAAAAAAAGAAAAAAAAAAGATGCCCATGAGCCTTTAGGGGAGGAGGATCAGGCCATGCAATTTAAAACAGCAGAACTTCTCTCTTCACTTATGTTCATTTTCACAGTGAAGTAACTTCCACTGGGCTTCACAGTGCACAGTATTTCATGATTTATAGTATGGAAAGAGAGAGGCAAATCAGTCTCTAGCGAAAAGTCACCCAAGCTAATGAAAAATTTAGAATGACTAAATTTATAATTAAGATGAATCAAGAAATGACATTCAAAAGCAGTTACATTAACATAAATTTCAAGAGCAAAAGTTTGAATGCTATTTTTGCTGTCAGCAGCATATATACCAAATTCCCCTTATTTTAGATATGCAGTTATATCTATACTTCCTGTATAAATCAAAAGTATTAGCAAACACCTTGAACTATTTTAAATGTTTCCCATAGCTTCTATACTTTACTTATGAACAGGTATATTATTAAAAATAAAGTGTCATCTTCAATGACACTTAAAAGCAACGCTGTTAGGCAACTAAATGCCAAGCAAATGCCATGAAAAAGTAACATTCCGTAAATTTTAAACAGACTTACATTCAGCAAGTTTTTAAACTGACAAATATTTGTCACAGAATATTTGTCCTGCCAAAGAGAAGCCTCAAACACTTGTTTATCATAATAATGCAGACAGATTGCTAACAATTGCCTTCAATTGTACATGCAATTGATACAGTGCTAAAAAAACTCCTTTTCTTTATCTTTAAAAAATTGTCTACATTATGAACCTGCTTCCTACACATTCAAAGGCTTTACCTGCTGGCTAGATATTGCAAAGTGTACAGTCAGAATAGAGATCAAAATAAAAAGAAAACTGTTCCATTATTTTATAACCTTACAAACAAACTAAAAAATCACTGCAAAGTTAAGCCAAAAGTTTAACCTGTCATACTTGTAAAGAAAATCACTCCAAACTATATATCTATGTAAAAATGCATAAGCTCTTTATAAATCTTTATCTGTATTACTCATTTCATTTTTTCCTTCCCTTTTAAATCTAGGAAATGTTTAAGTTTAGCTAATTGGGTATTGCTATAAAATCATTCAGAATTTTTTACTTTCACTCCAAAACGTAGCTCAGAATAATTGCGATAACGCAATTATCTACTGCAGTTGCCATCTGTGACATGAAAGTAAACATTTTAATTATTCTGATTGTAATTTAGAGGCCCACACAAACACCAGTTTGGGGCTACATATGGATTTTATTCTTAGGGATTAACGTCGGAACAGGTGGATTCAACACTTCAAAAGACAGTTGGCTCAATGCCCATAGACTTTTCTACCTAGTAGGTGGCTGCTACAAAGAGCTGAAGAACTAAATTTGATTTGAAGATTGGTTCTTAAGCCCCTAGCTGAGTTCATCAACAACAACAAAAGGGATAAAAGAAATTGACCTCTGTTTTAAAACAGTTTCATGTTACTTTGAAGCAGTTGTCATTGAAGCAAGGAGATGACATTGTCATTAGAGATGCAGATTATCCCAAACTCCTAATGATTTCGGTGACAATATAGGAACTAAGGTTGTGAGGGAAGAACAACACCACTGCGATTGAGCAAATACCTCCGAGTAGGCATCTCTCCAGCAGTAGACTGCAAAATCAAAATATTTTTGTCCTCTATAATGCAGTTAGGAGGACTGCAGTCTGCTTAAATTAATGAGAAATCAAAAATAAATGTTTTAGAATATGAAATGTAGAGGTGACCCTTTGGAGTTTTTGAGTAGAGCAATGGAAAGAGAGAGGCTTGATGACTTTGAAAATAGTTTGAATCTCTTTTACTAAGGCCAAAATGATCACAAAGTGAGCAAGGAATTAAAAAAAATAAAAATAAAAAATAAATTAAGATAATGAGGTAACTTAAGAACCAAGTATTGGTCTGGCATCAATATGGTTGGCATTTCATAAACAGTGACTTCTACCATTCATTCAACTGATCGATATTCAGTTGCTTGGAAGGGTAGGCTGACATATCCCAGCAGTCCATAAATCCCATCCCATAATACTCCATACCAGACTTGGAAACAAAGCACGTTATTGAAGATCTACAGGAACCATTATCAACACACTAAATTAACTCTCGGCCCTCATGAAGCTAGGGGAAGTCCTGTTACTTTGCTGGACCCTGATTTCACCTTTTATTCTCCTTCTCCCACATAGATTTTGTATCCTTGGTGGGTTTCTATTCCCCTAAATTGAAGCTAGGCACTACTTTTTTTGCTGGATGACATGCCCAACTTTATTTCTCCGAATCCTCTAATTGATTTTCATGAGATGCCATAATGTTGGGAGGCAAACGTGCACTTGAATCTCTTAGCACTGCAATCCAAATGCCGCTTTCTGGCAGGCCTCCGACGAGCAGCCCGATTAGTTTCTTAGTTTTTAAGATTTCCATATTGCAGTGTGGAGTGCAAGGACTAATGAGCTGAAAAATCTTTCACTTAAAAGATAATAATTCAACTACTGAGCTAAATAAAATAGTATATTAGGAAAATATGTAATATTTATCTACAGACATGACTTTGCTTATGTATTCATCCCAGAAGTAATATTTTATTATTACTAACATAAACACGCCATGTTTTGAAAGAAAATAGATAGACAAGGAAAAAAGATGCTAAATTACACCCAGGACAATGAAGACAGGCTGCTTGGAAGGTGGGAAGTTGCCCAGTTTGTCTATTGTGTACTTCACCACTTTATAGCACTTTTTTGAAATCATAAGGCATAAATGCACATACATGTGGATGTGCACACATAGAGAAAAAAACACTTCTAAAATGGGTAAGCAGATGGTGCTACAGCAGGTAATAACTGCATAGCACCTAGAACACGAACAAAGTTTTCCAAAGACAAGCAAACAGTATTTATGATTCCAAAAGCATAAAGGGAAAAGGGAGGCAATAAGCAACATCCAGTTTGATCTTTTCGTTACAATGTAATAGATTTTCTTGAATTGACAATTATTTTCCACCTACTCTGTACTTTGAAGCAGTAATAAACTGTAAGCTTTATACCATGTTTCATTCCTATCACAATATTTAAGATGAAAAAAGGCAACATAAACTGGTTGTCTAAGAAATGAAAATAACTATAATCATATAGTACTGAGCAAGAAAATTTGTCATCAGTTTTGCAGCTACAAAGAGGTCAGAAAGACGGATATGCAATATATGTCCTTGAGTCAGAAAGGAACATCGATGCTCCCGAAGTGTTAGCAGTAGCAAAGAAATGTTAGTCTAGCGCTTTTTATTTCTTCATCTTATGCAGAAGCACAGAATCGCCGCTTCAAAGTGCAGAAGCAAAGCTGGGTACACAGGCTGGATCAGCGATAAAGCAGGGACTGGTGATTTACTTTTATAGAGGAACTTAAAACAAGGTAGCTCTGTGCTGGTCTGGTTAATGTGCTACCTAGGCAAATGTGGTGCTTCCAAAGAAGTCCAAAATACTTGGAAGGAAACGTGCTACCACCAAGGACGTCAAAATGCTCAGAGCTAAATACTGAATAAGGCAAAGTCTGACATCTGTCAAACCTCCCAGGTCAGCAGAAGGCATCTTTACCTAGTAATAAGAAACATTTACAGAGTCTGGAATTTTAGTGGACATTTCAGCAAGTCTAAATACTTGCCATTAGCAAAAATCACATATAAACATATATGCATCTTTTTATTCTGATTTATATATATATATATATATATTTTCCCCCTTGAAAAATCAAGTCTCTGACAAGTTCTACTGCTGAAATTTTTGTTGACAGTTTATGAGGAGTTTTCTCTCAGAAATCTATCTCAGTCAGAAGTAATGCCCACAACTGAAGACTTCTGTAAACTTAGAGTTTTACAATTTAAGGGAGCTTAAAAAGTAGATATATCTCAAAAATCTTATAAAGTATTGCCACTAAGAGACAGGTGCTGTTGAACACACTAATAAACTTCTAAATTTTAAGTACTCACAAATGTAAGATAGTATACTTGTCTTTATTTTCTTGATTGTCTCTAGAAGGTTAACATACATATATATATATATATATATATTTATTGCACTCTTTAAAACTCTGCACAAATCCTTAATCACTTGTCCAGGTACAATAAGAATGCTGAGGTTTTACAGGGAGATTTTCCCATAGCTCGGAAAAAAAAATAAATTTTTTAAAAATATTTTCAAGTATTTAAGATCTTCATATAATTACCACTTGAAAAACTACCGGTGATGTGAACATGTCTTCAATTTTTGTATCAGAAATTTAGAATTGTGGCTATGTAGCTGTATCTAAATATTATATTTGTATTACTTTTGAGTTACATCATGACAAAGAGCAAATCAATCAAACATACCTCTGGTTCCTTTTCTAGAGGTACTACTTACACCAGGCACTATAG